>VOQK01005292.1:42308-56813 GCA_015052645.1 Benitochromis conjunctus
GCTCATTGACGTTGTTTTGTAGCCATTTCCCTTGACCCTGGCCGAGCAGGTACTAAAAAAAGTACCTGGTACCAGGCGCTACCACCTAATGGAAAACTGTGGCGAACCATGCCGAGTCATTTCAATGCCGGATGTTTTCTTCAGAATCCAAATCAGAATACTTTAATAATGCCTGAGGAAATTATGTGGTCAGAGTACAAACAGTAACAGGCTGAACTACATGACGATGATAAATATTACAATATATTTCAAAGTTGCACAATATAAAGAAATAGTTCTAATTATAAATATCACAGTATATTACACAGAATATATATTACACATCAGGTGACCCTGAACCCTCCCTTACTTACGCTGCAAAAGCTAGGCTTCCCACGATGCACCGAGGATTTCTTTGTCCCTCTCTAAATGTTTATACATTATTCTGCATTTAATCTTTAGGTCATATTAATCTATTCCATACAGTGTCTTTGTCTTGTCTTCCTCCCCTCACCATCCAACCGGTCACTACTGGTTCTGCTGGAGGTTTCTTTCACTTAAAAGGGAGTTTTTCCTTCCCACTGTCACCAAGTGCTTGCTCATTGGGGTCATTTGATTTTGGGGGGTTTCTTTATATCATCGTAGGGTCTTTGCCTTACACTATAAGCCACCTTGAGCCAACTGTTGCTGTGATTGGACACTATATGCATAAAACTGAATTTAAATGAACAAGAAGTTGAGCCTGAAACGTAGAACAAACAATAGATGCCAGAAAATTCAAATTTTCTCAAAAATGTAGTGTTTATTGTACCCTCTAATTTAAAATATATATATTAATTTAAATAAATAGAATTTTAATTTGTGAAATATTCGTAACATCTTGCTTTATTTTTTTTTATTTTTTGCTTTAAAAAATATATATCGTGCAGTTTATTTAGTTTTTTTGAGGGAGGACAAAAATCACACTATAAGTAAAACTATGTATCAAATATGACGCTGTAGGCGTTAAGGCATTAAGAAGTTTTAGGTGAGAACGTAGTGGCGTAAACTTCAAATCTGTGGTCGATTTGTCAGGTTGTTTTCAGAGGTGTCCGCTGCTGCTGGTGTAACAACCAGAACGCCTCGCCGGCTATCATCTGTTTGACCTCGTGATGTCCTGCTTCTCGGCCCATCATTCTCTAAAAAGCCCCTGCTGGCCTTCGCCCAGTGATGGAAGTTAAACACAAAATATAATTAAGCTCATGTTACTTTGGACTGGTGACATTTGGTTCCATAGCTAACTGATAATGCCTGAGATTAAAGTTAAGATAAAGTTAAGCTTTACTGGTGTCCTGTCTGTGTGTTTTGATCTGAATCCTTCACTCGTCTCTATGTCCTGATGTTCAGATGTCTCATCCTTGTTTTAACATCTTATTTTGAATTAAAACTGACATTGAAAGTATTTTAATCCAGGGAGGAACATAGAGTATTTTCACTGGGAGCAGAAACATCTGGACCAGCATGTTGCTGCTGTTCATGGACAGAACCTGAAGACTGATGTCAACTCCAGAAATCTTAAAATGATGTGTTTTCAGGATTTATTCACCTGTATCCTCAACGCCAGCTGTCTGTTGTAAGTGTTGGGAGTCTATTAGAATAAAAAATAAAATCACTGTAACATCTGTAACATGTGACCTGTTTGCTTTTAGCAGCGTGAGCGGTGATGTGCCTACTGTTTTTATTAAAAGACATGAAGCTTGTGCTTCAGTCATGTAGTGACTGTGGTTATTTCACCATACGTGCCTTGAAAAACATAATTTAGAAGACGACTAATAATATTCATAACGATGAAATAAACAGTGGTAGGTATCTCTAAGTTTATAACTTTTGATTACTAAGTTTAACATATAAATATATATCAGTATAGAGGTGTACAGTTTCAACCTTCTAACATCATTCCAGTGTGCATAAAAGAACTAATCAGTGAAGTTTTTACTGCAATTTTTACTCATTATTTCCCATCAATGGTCCTTTTTTAAGTCGAGCATTTTTCCAATGTGCTTAAAATTAATGCTGTGAAGCAAGAAACAGAGAAGGTTCCCTTTCAGAGTAAAAGTTGCACCTTTGAAACAGCTTTTACTTTGAAGGCTGTGAAAGCTTTTGGTGCAACACTTTTTCAGCATTTCCTACAGCTAGAGAGTAAAAGGAGAGTATTTGCACACTACAGTCAACCAAATCAATCACACTCAAAAACAGATGTATCCAGAGAATGCTGACTTTAGGTAATTTGTTTACATGTCAATTATTTCTTTTATGTTTTTTTTATTAGAATGTAAAACTTTGAAATTATCAGAATCTGGTCAAATGGACTGAATGTGATTGGTATGAAGTCAGTTTAATCCACTTTTATTTATAAAGCGCCAAATTACAAACAGTCTCCTCCTTTATATTGTAAGGTAAAGACCCTAAAACAAAATATTTTTACAATAACAAAATTATTTTATTTTATTTGTGTAAGGAGATTTTTGATAACATCCATCAACCTCTAGTGGTTGGTGGAGGTTGATGGATGTCACCACATCACCACCCAGACTCTAGGCCTCCTTGTCTGAGGCCTATTCTGATACTCAGGTATACCTACAGTTTAAAAACTATGTACAGTACACTGGTCTCCCAGTCGCTGTACTTGCATATGTTCAACGTTATAGTACAGGAAGTTTGGGGCCATGCTAGCTCATGCACAGAATGGAAAAACAAGCATAAACGCAAACGTAAAGCAACAGTTCTGGTGATTATTCGTCTAAATGTGTGATAATGTTCACATTTTCTTGTAGCTCAGGCAGAAAAGACATCAGAAAATGTAAGTCCAGCAAGGCCAGAGAGGTCATGAGTATTAATGGCATGTTTGGGTAAATACAGAGTTCAGATTTGGCTCCAAGAGTCCTAACGATGGTCCAATTCCTGAGGAATTGGCAGTGATTAAGAGGAGGCCGAAGCAGGAGAAAAAGCCCTGTCAAGGTCAAAGAGGGCTCGTGATAAAGGTTGCTAAGCTACAATCTGTGACAGGCAGAGAAACCTGAATGTGTGTGCGACCCAAGGAAACTGCAACACGCTTTACCTCCAGGTCTTAATTTACAGTGAGCTGTCTTTACAACAAAAAAAGAAAAGAAAAGGGAGAGCTGTACTTGGCCTTCCTCTCCCACACTGGTTTTTCAGGCTACTCAGAAGGTTACATTTAACTCCAAATTAGCTCTCAGGCAGCATCTAAAGGTTTCACGAGGAACGCTGCTGAGCTACAGTAAGACCAAAGATAACACAGAACCAAGAAACAGTGGAAAATGTGAGCCCGTGACCCCAAATATTTCTTCGGCAACATTCGTATAATTGATTTAAATTCCATTCACTGCTAAAAGGTGCACAGATTGAAGTGACCTCTGGCTACGAATAGAAGTGGAAACACTTAATAAAAAAACCCAGAAAAAATAAATAAAAATGCCCGCTCGATAAAGCTCTCAAACGGCTGCGAATGACGCCCGAGCAACGCCGGCCGTACCTCTGGGGGCCCGAGCGTACCGCCTGTCCTCAGGGGGACGACTGTACTGTCAAAGAATCCCCATTATGCATTATCACAAAGTCAGACAGCAAAATCTTCAAAACCAGTGTCTGTGATGGGCTAAGAAAGAGCTGACAAGAGAGCGCTAGCCGCCCCTCTCCTTCCCGCCCCCCCTCCGTCTGAGTCACTTTGAAAACTTAGCAGATCCACCTTTTAACAATCCTATGGGGATGAATCAACCTTGCGCTCCTATCTAAGACGGTACAACCAGCACACCTAGAATTACAATGGAAGCACATCAAGGGACGGCCAAGCCTGACTGACAAGCGCTTCCCCCCCTCCATAAAAGCGCCGGGCTGCCTTCATTTGCATGACGGGGTTTTGGACTGGCGGTGAGAGTTAATCAGGGCTTTCCACTGTGCCATAGCAGGGGCTCTCTACCCCCACCACCACCACCACTACTGCCGTCACCCACCACCTCCACTCTTTCCCCTCCAACCGAAGCACCCTTCCCCGCGAGGGCCCACCGGTGAAATCCTCTTAGTGGCAGTAGGCTAAAAGAGGAGTTTGCACCCACCTTGCCTCTTGGGATGGGGTTTTTTTTTGTGGGGGTGGGTGCAGCACGAGGCTGGCCGTTTTGGGGGCTTCATCTCCATCGGGACTGACCTCCCTTCCACTGCCTGGTACCTCCTATTAAAGCAGCTTTAATTACAGAGATGATTCCTCCACTTCCTCTGCTCCTCCAACTAATACCCCTCCACCCTCCCCGCCACACCCCACGCCTATCTCTCCCTCTCCACAGGGGAGCACTCCTTGTCTCCTCTCCATTAAGATTGAGAGAGTGAAGGGGAGAGGAGCCCGCAGAGCCTACCACTTCCACACATTCAGCGGGGAGCAAATACCATTTTCAGCTTCAAATGTCTTTTCACAGATTGGGTTTATTTATTTATTTTATTATTTTTCTCCATAGATTTTTTTTTTTTCTTTTTTGATCTATGAAGCAAATTAAAAATGATTCATGTGTTTGAGCGTACTCGGGGTGCGTGTGATAGTGTATGAAAAAGAAATGCGTGTGGGAAAGTGGGTGTGCTCAGCAAAGTTGGACAGATTGAATCAGGAGCTCAGATGTCAAAAACGTAGCACCAACTGTGGTTCTCGCTATCCCAGGCATGATTAGAAAGTAAAGATTGCAACGTTATCTCCGTCCTTTGGCCCAAGAAAAGAAGCAAAAGACTTCTTAATCTCCATCGTACAAGAGGAAGGTGATAAAATCACCTTTTGTGTCCACTCTATACGCGTCCACGTCCAGCCTCTATTACACCGGGATGCTACCTGAGCGCGGGAGAACTCTGGAACCATTTTTTTTTCCCTCCCCTCCGCAAACAGCCGACTGTTATCAGTTAATTCCAGCGAGGGATGCTTGATTTATGCTTCCTTGGATAATAAAGTACAGTATCGCTAACATGTGTAAAGTGTTCCCCAAGCGCCACCTCTGTCTCCTTGATTAATGCCGATTTAATTAAGCGGCGTGCTAATTAAGCAATAAATAATGACAAGGTGCGCATTTATGCAAAGATAATAGCAAACCCTGGGTGAAGTGATACCCTGGAGAAGTTGCCCAATCAGATCATTTCTTTGGACAACAATGGGGCGAGATTAAATGCATCAAGCAGACATGTTTGACCATTGTTATGCAGTGCATTAAACACGTGCGATAATCATCGCAATGTCTATTTGCCCTGAATGTATTTAGAATTAGAATTAATAGAGTAATAATCACCAGGCTATTATTAAACAAGCTACCGAGGGGGGGGGGGCGCTGTGCTGGAACTGCATTTTCAGTGCTGGCTGAACTTTCTGCAACTACTTTGGCTGCAATCCTGTAGCAAAAGTTAAATATTAAACCCATCCATATTTTTGAAAGTAAGATGCCGTCCTTAACGTGGGGGAAATCCGATAGAGCCATTAATCAAAATCACGCCCCACCGTGCCGAACTCCACAACCTGAGCGGCAAAATAAAATACCAATTTCCTCTTGTTTAGCGTCAGCAGCAAAAGTCCTCGAGCTCCTCGCCACCGTACGTCCCCGCGTCACTTTTCTGATCATCCGCTCACACGCCTATTTGCAGTAAATACCCCCCCCCATGTCAAATGTCTCCACGTACAGACTCCTGATGTGTGTATAAGAAGAGCGTTATTTACACTGATTAATGGTCCCCAGCTTCGGCAGGGTGTAAGCCGCTCGCGTCCAGACAGCAGTGACAAATAAATCTATCAATCATAACAGGGATTTTCTAATCCCCGAGCCATCAGACAGAGTTGCAGCCTAAACACTTTGTCACCGAGCGAGCTGCCCTCCGCTGGCTGTAAACACGCGCTTATCCAGCAAACGCAGCACTTTGAGCAACACGGCAGCCTCCAGGTCGCTACGTATGGAAGCATTTTCATATTTAGCATGATTCAGTGAGCGAACACTCAATGAGGGATTTCTGAAATTCAAGAATGGTGGAAAAAAACTGCAAATATTTCACTTATATTGCAAGTTTGGGCCAGAAAAAAAGGCAACCTCACCCTTAAAAGATGTATGTTATGGAAGATTTCCACAATATCCTTCATGGTGGGAACGCTTAAGAAAACGTAGGCTAGAAACACATCTCCAGCTGATATTTTGGCACTTTGCAACTGTATTTGAGCCAAACGAGAAGAGTTTAGGTACACTGCACAACGCTAAGTAGAGACATCAATCGGCATCCGAAGTCCTCATGGGTCTATCAGCTCCAGTGTAACAGCATGCTTGTCTATTGCAGAACAAGCCCCTGGTTGCTCTCAACCATCTGTGACTGAAAACAAAGACTGTGATCACATTAAAACACCATGGAGGGAAGAGGAAAAATGTGTCAAACTGCAGCACTTTCCATAATCTGCTCACAGGTCTCAGCCATTATACAAACACAGGGCGAATTCAATAAACCTACAACTGCCATTTAATTAAACATTTGGCAGCCGAAATTCAATTAGGCAATAATAGCTAATTTCCAGAGATGGCTAATATGTTAGACACAGATAGGAAACTCTGGGTTGATATCCTGTGTCAATTCCAATTATTTAGAGCTCTCCTTTTAAAGCTGCTTTGGCAGATTATGCAATGCCTATTTTCAAAACAGTGTGACTGCGAGGCAGCGTGTGTCCCTCAGGTGGCACACGGCAATGTTATTATTTTTTCCTCCTTCCAAGAATGCAAATTAATAGTTGCCATCTAGTTGTGGTTGTTGCGGCGACGTCCGTGCCGCCATTCGGTCCCACGTGGAAGTCAAAGTAAGTAATGCTAAGGGAGACCTAATAAGATCTTGCAGGGGGGGAAAAAATGATGATTATCTTTAATCACTAACCTGCCTCTAGTGGCACCACCGCATTATCCAGCACCTTCACTCCTTATAAAAATATCTATCACACACAATACTGGGGCGATGAAAAGAAGCAGCGGTGGCGATGGGAGTGGAATGCCAATGGCCTCATTACTTGTCATAGCACATTGTAACTGGAAATTGCTTCTTTCAGGTTTTGTTTGCTCAGGCAATTACAATAAACTCTCGGCTTGACACGTTGTTTGCACAGATGTAGGACATTAATAAACATGAGCTCTAATCTGAATTATTGAACTGCTCGCCATAATTCTGACAATGGATTTGGAGCCCCTAACGGATGGAGGGACAGGAGGAAAGGGGACGGCAGGGATCCCCAGGATACTGCCCCACTGGTTGCCTCTTATCACCTGAGAAATCCCCTAATTGAATGTTGGAGTGTGCCGCACAGCCCTGCAGGTATTCCCAAACTTGGTTCAGCCTCCTTGCTTGTCAGACACTGGCGACTGCCAAAACACACATGAGCTACATGGATCTGACATTTCCTGTGAAAACTGATCACAGGCAAAAAGGAAACAAGAAGGAGAAAGACACAGGACAAAATCCAAGAAACTGAGATGGGGAATATAGAGAAATTCCAGACCTCTTATTTTGTGGTTTCTAAAGCAGGGATACAAGTGACCCAGGGGGTAAATCTGCAGCAGCCTGTAGATACATGGACAAATTACCTCAACTAATTTGACTTTGACTAAAAGGTTAATAGTTAAATAAACAGTAAATGTTAACAAATGTCACATACAGGCAAAAAGAATGCATAAACAATTAAATCAGAGGCATTACCAGAAATCATTAAAACTGCTTGGTAAATGTTTGGCTAACAATTAAAACTATTAGATAACAGCAGACATTATTGGGTAAGCAAAAATCCACTGAAATTTACTAGCTAAAACTATTGTTAGCAGTTGAAATGGTTTGCTAAAGGAAATGTATAAACAGCTAAATAGATAGCGATAACTAAAAAGACATGGCTAGCTAACAGGATCGATAATCAGCTAAACAGATAGCTAAAATTAAAAAGGGCTAAGAATGAAAAAAATAATTTAATTATTTAAATTTAATAGGAAACTAGTTGCAAAAAAGCAAAAATTTAAGCTAAAAAGTTAGAAATTGTTAGCTAAACGTAATTGAATTTAGATGCTAGCCACAATTTTAGCTAATAATTTCAATGCTTATTCATTAATTTTAGCTTGCTTTTCAGCAGTTTATCTGTTATCTTTAACTAAAATAGTAGTTAAACAAAAATACTAAATAAACAGCTGAAACGGATCAATAAATATAAGAAATAGTTATTATTTGGGGTGGCATCTAAAACTGATAAATATAGGTCATCATTTCTTAATTTGAAAGCCAACATTCTTCGTTTCTTGTTTGGATAGCACTTTTTACAGCTTGGTAAGTAGTTTGCGAATGTTTGTCGACAAGTCAGCGTCTTTCACACAAACTACTTGGGACTGGTCCAAAATGCTAACAGCTAAAGCAAATCAAACAGACAGCACCATGTACCCCTTTGGGACCAGTTTTACACTAGCCGCTGCCAGCAACCACTCTCAACCAGTCGGGGATACACGTTTCGCCATCAGGTCTCCGTAGCCCAAAGTCCAGTTCCAACTTAGTACAACGAAACATGACATCCCATTACCCCCAACTGGTCTCGCTGCCAGAGGCCTCTTCCTGTTAAAAATACCTTTTTTTCTTGCTCAAAGGGGGTAGGTTTGACTGTCTGGGTTTTCTGTAGGGTCTTTACCTATAAGGTAAAGACTGAGGCAACTGCTGTTGTGATTTGATGCTATATAAAAAAAACTGTGGTGTGAAGAAAGGATTATCGAGTTCACTGGACAGAGCATCCCATATGAAACTTTTTAAAACAATGCAAGTATATGTAGCATATCATTATTTTTTATTAAAACAGCATTCAGAGTTTAACTGTAGGCAATCAGAGATGATTTTATACTGAGACTAGATTCAGTCCCTCTCATCACTTCTGTACACATTGCACTTGAATTAATATATGGGCAAAGCACAGGTTTCATTCCTGCAGAAGCTGCTTGTCCTTTACTTTCCTTCAAAGTTTCACCAAAAAATGCTGGAGAACCAGCTTCCCAGGCCAGCGTGTAGTGGGAATATCTACAAGAAGAATGCAGGAATAGCATTTTTTTGTCCTCCTTTTTTTTTTTCTAAGGAATCTTAAGATGTTCAAAAGGCATAGCAGAGGGAGGGCCTGGCTATTCTAGAGAATCAAAAAGACTATGCGGACTTTGATCACCTGCATCTCATTCACTGCAAAATTACTGCGGTGGGGTCCTTGGCTTCTCGACATGCGAGCAAGATGGAAGCTTATTATACTGTACACAGAGGCAGACAGTGAAATGAAAGAGGCCTTTTGTCAGTTCTTTGATTACAGTAAGGCATTGTGACTGTTAAGCAGACTACCAGCAATTATAAGAGCCTGAGCAAGTGCAGATGGAGAGTTTAGGATGGAGATGTAGCCAGACAAAGGGATGAGGGGATAAATAGAAATGTGGTAAAAGAGACAGAGGAGGGAAAAAAACTGACAGAATGGACTGACAGAGCTGAACGTCCCAGCCCTTTTTTTTGCAGATACAACTGCAATCAGCTGTAAATGATGATACAAGCGTGTACGGGTCATGAGAAGTGATGGAAACGTCAATGAAAATAGCTTCGGGAACACTGTTGTCCCGGATTGTTTTGCCTGTTTGGATGATATAAGTATCTGAAAGCACAGCTCGGTTGTTTGCTGTGGGTAAACTCGACTGTTTTATACCCTTTGATTCCCTACAACAGGCAGTATTAGGTGAGAAGTATGAGGCCCTGCATTTCCATGTTGAGCCCTCCCATCCTCCCTCTTTGCAATAAATATTGACAAAGAACGTGAGCCATCGCCCCGTCACAGGTTGTTAAAAGCAAAGTTTATTGTGTGTTTGCTGTCTGTGAGCATACACTGTGTGTGTGCGGGTATTTGTGTGTATTTGCATGCACATTAGCATATCAGTGTTTACTCCAGAAGTTACTGTGAAGCGCCCGTTTCTCCTTGGGGAGAGCTGCTTGGCAAACACCTCGGAGTAAACAAGACAACCAGTGACAATATGCTAATGGGCCGATTCATTATTCCCCTCCAACAAGCCCCGCCTCGCAGAAGACACCTCAGATCTCCAACATCTCCATCACATCTCGCATTTAGGATCCATGCGCAACAGCGCTGCTCCACCCCTCCCGCCGCCGCCGCCTGATTAATATCTCATCAAGCGCTCCACTTTTCCTCCAAACGGCCCATCAGTCATGTGGCTCAACAACGTTTCACTTCTGACATTGTCAATCTTCCGAGATTGCACAGAGGTGATGCTCTAAATAAAGTTGTTCACTTCTTAATGCTGCATAGATTGATGCCCGGCTCGTCAGGGGTGCCCTCAAAAAAATAGATGAATCGTTGCCAAAAACCTGCACCAATCTCCCCCGTTCACGTACACAATCTGCTTCTTCTTGATGAAGACGTTTCAAGCTACCAGCTTGAGCTTCACTGTACAAGTCAATAAGCGGCCGGACGAACCAGCTGGAAGGCTGCAATAAGGTTTCCCTTTAATTGAATTGGACAATGGATTGGATTTATTAACTTCACAAATATTAACTTTGTTGCCAGTGGCCTAAACTCATTACTCTCCTATGGATTTCTCCTCCTACACATTTACGGTTGTAAGTTGCATCGCTCCGAATCATATCCACAAGCCAAAGGAAGACCTCTTAATGATGCACGAGGAAAATCCTCATATATGGCACAAGCGCCGCATGCTTCTATTGATTTGCCAACGGAAACATATAGACTGGGTGCAGATGTGTAAACATGGATGTGTGACTAAGCTACTGCCAAACGGTATTTGTGCTGCACGTCCAAATTACCCCCAAAATGTCAATACAATTCCTGTCGCTATAAATAGGGTCAAAGTCACATTTAAAGCTTCTTTGAAATGTAAATATCTAAATATCTGTTTGTGGCGATAGCTATGACTATGACTGAGCATTCATCTTAGATATAATCAACAGTCTTGGTGAGAAGAAACTCTCATTTTGTGTTAATTTAAACCTGCTGCTTCGATGGCTAGTTCCTCTGTTTACTCTTCTGGGAGCAGTAGCAAGCCGAGGAGTGGTTATAGCTCCTCGAAACTCTTTGTAGTGCCAGGTTTTATAGTAATGTGGCACTCCATTTATGAAACAAAAAGCGCAGTAGCACCTGTAACTATTGAGGTTTTTCCATGAATTTTTCAACCCCAGCTGTGTGTGCGTTTGGAGCATCCTCTGATTGATTCGAATGCAGATATATATATATATATTTTTGGGAGGGGGATTTAGATCCAAAGATTAGTAGAAAATTCAATTATTACCCACAAATCTGAGGAGTCCGGAGGGAGGAAGAAAAATCAGGTGACGCTCACCATATTCCAAAGAAGATTTCCAAGTTATGAAGCGTTGCAAGCTCCTGAGACACAACTCATAATTCATCAGCGCACTGGGGTAATTTATTTCCCTTGGTTTTAATATGTTACAGACGAGTGCTCGTGTGTCTTTCTGCCGTCTGAGCTTTACTACACAGAGGCCAGGCATGTAGCGGGGACTGCCGCCGCCGCGCGCCGTACACCCCAATACCTGTGGTGCCTTTCATGGTTCAGGGCCCTCTAATTTCAGTGGGAAGTTGCACATATTTCATGGACACATCCCTGCTACAGAGGAAGACGAGGAGGGAGGGAAGGATAAGAGTAGCGGGTTGGTCTCGCACAGGAGGAGGCTGATGATGGACTGTGCCTCTTCCTCCTGTGCATTGCAGGCCATCCACTTTACAACAGAAGGTTCTGGATCATTTGGTCCAGCCGCTGGCTGCACTACAGCTCACACAGTTTGAGGTCACCTGACTGTTTGATTGGATGAAGGGTAAGAAAGCTCAGTGTGGGGTTCAGGCTGTTCAAAATGTGGATGACACACAGTCACTATTTCTCCCAGGAAAATTCACAACTTATATCCTTCAAAGTGAGCCGTTTTGGTCAGGCGCTGGGTTCACAACTCTGTTCAAATACATATATGGCTACTTTGGTTTTCTTTTAAAAGCATGAGTATGTTCATAATAAGTTTCCCATCATGGCATGTGTGGCGATGTATTTGTTGGCATAATTTTCAAGCAACAACCACCTTATTAGCATGCCAACAGACCTTTGTTTAGTAGGTAAGTTTAGCTAGCTGTAATCTGGATGTTAATCGCTTCTCTATTGTGAGGTTAGATGACAGGCTTGCCTTGCACACGCCCTGCTCCCTAAGGATGCTTTTCAATGTGATTTAAATGGCTCGCGCATGTCCTGATGCTTGAAAAGCCAAATTTTCTCACCTCTCAACCAGAACATACAATTTAACTCAGTTGCTAGTTCTCAAAAAGGGGGTGTGGCGATGCTAGAGGTCTGAAATAGTCCTTCAAATAATTTGCTGTATCATTACAAAAAGTGCATTTACAGATGGTGGCTATTTAAATAACACATTAGTTTGTCCCTGCAATCATATCTTTGGGCAGATGATTGTGACAAATCACAGCAGTCTGCCATCAGCTGCCACCATGCACTTCTCAGTGCAACAAATCCATCCAGCTTTTGCATAGCTTGGCTTATTACCCAGTTAGATAGCTGGTAAGCATGTCAAAATATCTGGGGAAAACCTTTCCTCCTGTGTAAAGTGTCCTTGGCCTCAAAATATGTCAGAATCCATGAGTCAGGCAAGGCAGCATGTGACCCTGTGCAAAGTGACTGAGGAGGGAGGCCGCTGAAGCCTGAAACTTTAATGCGTGAGTCCAGCCGAACAGTGAAATAATGAGCTCGAGAGGCACTACAAATGTACTGAATGTCACAGAGTACCACACTGACCAACAACATCTCTAATCAGTGAGCAGATAGTGGTTAAAAATAAGAACAGAAACACAAACCGACGGCTTCCTCCAAGGGATGTTGCAGTAATCGCCTCAACGTGCACTTTCTGAAATGCAAATCACATAATTCTGATCAAAATGTTCAAAATGAAAGAACTGAATGGATATTTAACACGGGTTTACTGTGTTATGTTACTACTAAATGTCTAAATGCAGGACCCCAAGGAGACTGTAGTGTACAAAGCAAAAATGGAGAAATCAGCTACAAAAATCCAGAGAAAGACAATAAAAAGTCAGCAAAGACTCATGCTACAGTCACAGTAGGGAAATAGTGGTTGGAGACTGTAGCATGAGCAAAATTATTTCAACTGTGTGGAATGAACTTGCAATTTCATTGCTTCAAAGACAGGGCGACTACACTTCACTTCATTGAAGCAATAAAACAGGACTAAGAGGAACTGCACCAATAATTTGATATTTAAATGTTGCCTGTTTGTGACAAATTGGCAAAAATTTCAAATCTGCAGCTGGATATACTTGAAACAGAAATTCAGATATACTTCTTCTATACTTGCATATAGCCAGAAAACAGCCAGCTGGCATTGTGTTGCAGTGCGTCACAGACGAGTTTGTGCTCATTGGCCAGATGGAATCTGTGTTGGCAATCTGTCTGTGTTTATAAATGAGATGCTATTTTCCTAACCTTCTCCAACCAGTCTGACAGCGACTGCAGTCGGTCTGAGTTGGACCATGATTGTTTGGCAACAGGTTGCTTCCCACCAGGCAATCTGTGCGATCGCATCGTAATCAAAAACGGTTGTGCAGAAGCTGAGGGTGTTGTGTTGCCACGACTACTTGCAATCGCTAAATATGTTCCAGGGAGAAAATGGTAACAAGGCACAGTTGAACTCAATTGGACAATAAAAAGTGTGGGAAAAGAACAAAGGCAGGAAGTGAAAACACAGCAGCCGCATTAGAAAATACCCGTCAAAATAAAAGCGAACACGAAATATGGATACTTAGGAAAAGAAAGATGCAAAAGATACAGATGACACGTGAAAAAAGACACTTCACGTGAGAGAAACCTAAACATCAGTGGCACGAGTCGAGCTCATTTATGATTAAAGACAACGATTAAACGATCTTATGCAGATTACACAAAAATCTTTATTTTTTCACTCTTCAAGTAAGAGTAAATCTATTCCCGACACCACTGTTTTTGTTTCAGCAGCTAATACTCACCAGGTGTGCTGGCTGGTTGCTTAGTAACATCAATTAGGATAATGGTGCCATAGACTCAGACACAGGTGACTGGTGAGGAAGAAATATCAACATATTAATCAAATCGTAAATTTAGTTAAACTTGTGAACATTTTAGACTCAAGGTTATGGTAAAAAAAATAAATAAAAAAAATCAGGCAAATGTTTGTTTTAACAGTGGGCCTGCTCTGAGGTGATGTTTTGGTGTTGCTACTCTCTACATTGTTCATAAATCATCCAGTTTTTTTAGCTTTATTAATGTAATTGATGTTACTGAGTGATGAACTAGCACGCCTGGCTTGTATTAGCTGTTATTTCGAGCATTTATGAGGCAATGATGTTTTTCCAAGCTTAAATCATGAAACATTCCCATGGCGTTTTCAGGGTTTATCCTTTTT
>VOQK01005297.1:1960-16637 GCA_015052645.1 Benitochromis conjunctus
AAGTTAAAGGAGGGTGCTTTTCTGTTCAAGTAATAAATAAACCTCCAGCGCGGCTGTGTTACCCAATGAGAAGTGGCAAACCTTTGTCGTCGATCATCTCTAATAACTGATTGATTCATAAAGTTTCATGAAAAACTGAAAAATGCCCAAAGTGGAAAGTTTACAAAAGTTTCATTTTACTCGTAAACTTTTACTGACCTACCAATGAATCTGAGCAATGTTACTGTCACTATGATGAATGAAATGATGACGTGAACCTGTGAGGCCTGTTTTCTCTGCACTTGAAATGATGGCACCTGCATGTATAGGCGCCCTGAAGGAGGTCACTGACTGCAGGTCTGAGACACTAAACACTGCACACTCAGGATGTCTTTACCTTACATACACATACCTGCCTCCACATATACCTACAGAACGTACAGCTATTTATGTCTTTACACCTACACCCATACATGAAACCACAGTGTAAAATCTCATGGTGCTGAATTTGAGTGAAGCCACACCAAAATGAGCGAGTCTTTGAAGCCGGGGCTACAGGAGCCACATGAATGTCTCCTCCGTACAGCCTTGGTACAAACGCTGCTTCCTGCTGCTCCTCGAGTCTTGTTTGCGCTTTTTTCAGCCCGACTGCTTTTTTTTTGCTTTTTTTTTCGTCCTCATCACTTCGGTGCGTGTCAGCCAGAGTGTGAGCGCACAGCTAACAGTGAATTTCTGTAGAAAGATGTTGCACGTTGTGCAAACAGGGTAGGGTTAGGCTTGTTTAGAAATGACTTGTCACCACATCCTCTTCCTCCCTCATAATTTGTCTTCATCCTTTTGAAAACAACAAGCAGCTGAAGTGAAACACGAGTGCAGTGAAACTCCGCCGAGCCGCTCAGAGGATTTGCTGGGCAGAGGACGCTGACCGGACGAGCTCACGTACAGCTGCAGGTTTCATTCAGCTGCAGGCCGCACGAAACTTTCTGTTTCTGCACCACAAACACTGAAATAACTGATGATTCACACAGACTGACAGACAGATGGAGTCTGCCGGGAGGCTCTTGCTAACATGGCAGCTTTTTAGTTTTTACTTCTTAAAAGTCGATAAACTTTTTCATGAGGTCCGATTCAGCTGTAAAGGCCCCGTGCCTGATGTGCTGACCGTGTGTAACTTCTTAGTAAAGAACATGATTTTATTAAATAAGACGCACCATCAAGCAAACCAACACAAAACCACAAACTGAAAACAGCAGCAGTCCAACACCGCATCCTCTCAACAAGGCTTCTGGAATAGATATACAGGTATGCAGAGGCCCGTTTTCAGCAGCTGTCACTCCAGTAACACACTAACTAATGCAACCTAGTCATGTTATAAGGCTCGGTGATAATTAGAAAAACAGTATGCTGTTAATGATGATTACAAAAGCATACATACCTGCAGAATCAGCCTCCGTGGGTTTGATTAAAGCCTAAAAAATGAGACTGGTCCGAGTTCCTGATCTGAGAAACGAAAGTGTATCTGTGAAATTACCACAAAAAAGAAAAAGAAAAAACAGAAAGGGGATTTTTATGCACTGGTATGTGTTCCTCCCTTCACAGGAATTGGCAAACAGAATCCATCTGTGACTGCTTTCCTGCCTGGAGGCTGAAGATTTGCCTTTGTGATTTCAGTGCACTCTCAGGCCACTTCATGATACAATCTCAACTTCTTATCTATTGTTTCATCTTCTTGGATATAAATTTTGATCTATTTGTCTCGTCTCATATGTATTGTTTTTTTCACCATGCACACAAAAATCAATGTTTTCCACTTTTAAAGGTGAAGAAAGTCCTCATTTGAAGGCCGAGAGGGTTTCTGGAGCTCCACCAGAGACCACAGTCCACCACAAACACATCACAGATTTCATATTTCCTATTATCTATTAATTCTCATTAAAAAACCCTCGGTTAAGTTTAGACAGAGGTCATAGTTTGGCTTAAAATACAGCCGCTGACATTTATTTAAACCTCTATTTTATTGGTTGCCACGGTGATGGGTCCCCGCTGAAAAAAACAGGCCTGCGTGTTGACAGTGCATCATATTGCTCTTGCTGAACGACGTTACTTGCAAAGTAGAAAAAGGTTGTTTCCTTGACAATAACAATGGTTAAGAATTTCAGATTATTTCTAGATTCAGATCAACTCCAAGAATTACTCGCATGCAAATTTCCAACTTTGGCATATTTTTATGTAAATTACTTTCAGTGTAATCCACCAGCTGACAAACAGAGAAACTTAACCAATGATGTCTGTGAAGGTGAACAGCCTCCATTCTTTTCATAATACTCCTACCATTAGGACACAAGGCCATAAAATCACTAATATTGATTTGAATGTCAACCATGTGAGGTCATAATCATCAATAACACGAATCTTAAACACTAAATATGTGCTATTGTAATACAGGGTTGTTTTCTTTAGTAATCAGTTTTACCAAAGGACCAAAAATTTAAAAAATATAATTCCTTCAAACTGAAAATAGTTTCTTATTTTAAGATCATCTCCAACAAAGGTAGTGTAGAAAAAGGGAACTCAGTGGACTAAACCACTGCAAAGCAGGAAGACCATTGTTTAAAACTGAAAAAAGTGTATATAACAAAGTGCTTTCAGTGCATTTTTATTTCCCATGGGTGATGTCATAGTGTCTGTGTTCACTTCACTTTCATAATCTGTGGTTAAAATCCAGGGTTTGTTAACCCGCTCACCCACCTCGACCTCCTCCCTACACCAAGGTAATGGCAATTTAACAAGTCTAGGAAGTGCTGCACAAAAACTTGTGAGATTGAAAAAGAAAACTTTATATAAAGAAAGTTCACATCCAGATTAACAGCAACTGCAGCTGATATATTTGTGTTTGTATTATCCTGTTGAATGCAAGACTGTAGAGGATAGATGTTCTGATGTTTTGTTCTTAACCCTTTTGAGCCCACAGGTGCGTCCACGCTCCAGTTTGCGTAACTATTTGTAGGAATTGTACTTACATATCAGGCATTCCACTTGTTCCAGGTCGCGGTTTCCTTCCACTGATGGCTTAGCAAAAACTGCATAAAAACCACTTGAAAAAACAAATACGGTACATTAAAATCCAGAAACACTTTGTCGATCTGATCAGCTTTTCATAGCGCTGAATAAAAAATGTTCCCAGTAACAAGACAATCGTAATCACCAAATCTAAATTTAGGTTCTCAGTAAACATCTCAAATTTAACTACAGTTACTGTCAGGTGGGGGAACTGGATTTATCTGGACTATAGCCAGCTCCACATGTCAATCCAGAAGGAGTGCACTGATTCACAATAGAAAAACAAGTGATCCAAACTTTCAGTGTCATTTTCACAGAATGCACAGGCGTTCACATCTAGGTGAAATTTCAGGCTTAGGAAATCATTGGTTGGGTAAATCTCATCTATGACTGAAGTTAACCTCTTTTACTTTAGGGGGGAAGGAGAAGTGAGATATACTTTCTTCGTATTGCCTTAACCTCCGTGGCCTCAAGTTCTTTTAGAAAATAATTTCTTTTAACGGGATTGGACAGATTTTGTTTATGAAAATATTTCTGATCACCTTGTTTATAAACCTGCTGTCACCAAAGTCAACACTGGCTACGCTGAGCTGACTCAGTCCAGGAGAAATTTTAGAGTGCACAATGTCTTCTTTAATCATTGATCTCAAAGGGGCTGGGATGGCTTTTGTTAGTGTTTTATAACTCTTAGCAGTGCATCTTACATCAAACTTCTCACAAAACATCTCATGTTTTAATAAGACCCCATTCTCATCCATAAAATGAGCTACAGCCCAAATCCCTTTGGATCTCCATTCAACCATGTACACAGACCTTTTACAAAGTGGATATACCTGTTGTTCCATACAGGGGTAAGTTATGATGATTAATTAATTTCTGATAGAGAAGGATCTGCTGATGGAAAGCTGAGTGTTTAACAGGTAACGAACCACAATCAAAGTCACAAAGTAACAAAAAGTCTGCTCCACCCATTTTTACCAAAAATCACATTGGTAATAATGTTCCAAAAGGAATGTTTGTTTTTAATGAAAGATCTTAACCATTTCAATTTAAACACACCATTCATAACATCAAAGTCAATGGCATTAGCCCCACCCTCTTCATAATTTTTGATCATATCATTTTTCTTTATATAATGACATTTATTCCTCCACATGAACTTAAAATTAAGATTATTTATAGATTTAATTCGTTTTGGAGATGTGGGCAGAGACAGGGCTGGATAGATTTATCTGGACAGACTGTCCATTTTAGTTAGCAGAGTTCTCCCAAACAGAGTTTGTCCCTCTGCAGCCACCTGTTTAAAATTGACTTACATTTTTCTATATTGTACAGATGCTTATTTTCTGTTACAATGCCCAGATATCTCACCTCCTTTTTAATTGACTGCAGGGGACACTTTCCAGAGCTAGTATCTCACATTTTCAGCTGTAGACCTGATGCTTTGGCGAAGTGGTTAATCACCTGTAAGGCTGAAGGGATCTGGTGCTCATTTCTCACAAACAAGGTGGTATCATCTGCCAGCTGAATGATTGTTATCTGTTGACCCATCACCTTTAACCCGTCAATGTGACTGTTTTTAATCAGAATAAATAACAGCTCAGCAACTATGATAAACAGAAGTGGTGAGCTGCTGCTTCCCTGCCTTATTCCTCTATTAGCCTCAAATCTTGAACAGGTGCCATGTTGATATCATTATATAACATCCCTATAACACTGATAAATTCCTCTGCAAAACCAAAGGACTGCAGGGGTTTTTAAGCTTTGAGCTTATGTTCAACTGAGTCAAATGCTTTATAAAAATCCAAAAACAGGATGTGTCCCCTCTCTTGTATCATTTCACTGTAATCAAGGAGGTCCAAAACCAGCCTAATATTATTATGAATTAATCTTCCTTTCAAAAACCCGAATGTGTTTCACTAATTATGTTTGAGATGTCTTTTTTCAGCTTCTCAGCCCCTGACAGGATCTTATAATCAGTGTTTAGTAAGGTGACTGGTCTTAAATTGCCTATTAAAGAAACTGTCAGCATGAGCTGCCGAATATTCTGACGAGTACAACTTGGAATAGAAAGTGAAGACTTCTCTTTCAATCTCTCTGAAGTCTTTGCATTCAGTCTCATTTATCAGTAGGCTTGTAGTTACATTTCTCTGCGGTCTACATTTCTCCAGCTTACTATAATATGATGAATTGTTTTCACCTGCCTCAATCCATTTGGACCTCGATCGTATAAAAGCACCCTGGTTCTTCTCAAAGTAAAGATCATCTAATTTCTCCTGCATATTCGGTGTTTCTTTTCTACAGCACTGAGTTATTTCTCAAAGTAAATTACTTTCATATTCTCGTTTTTCCCTGCTCAGTTCTTTGCAAAATTTTATAGTAAATTCTCTGATGTTGAATTTAACAAATTCCCATTTCTGTATATTTCCCAGTATTGAGTCATTTTCAATATCTCTAATTATATGTCCAATTTTATCACAATATTCTTCCCTATTTAGAAGGCTGGCATTGAATTTCCAATATCCCCTACTATAAAGTTTCTTCCTCATTGGTTATAAGACATGATCAATAAAACTGTGATCTTATAGAGGTGCCTTGGAGATTTTAGATTGTGAGGTACATCTCAGAATGTCATCGCTCAATAACCAACAATCAATTCTTGACCTGCTTTCTCCATTAGGTTTAAACCACAAACGATTCTTAACTCCAGGATTCATATGTCTCCAAATGTCTGTGAAATTATTATGACAAGCAAAGTTCTCAACAATGTTATTCTGCTGCCTCCTTCCTAAGCAAGGAGGCCACCTGTCCATCCATTCATCTGGTGTCATGTTCCAAACTCCTCCTACCACAGTATAATCTGTGGGTACATAACTCTGAAATCACATTTGTTAAGTTTTCCAATAGACTTTTGTTTTGACCCTCATTATTGTGATTATTGTGACAATAAGAAATATACCTTCGCTCTTCAAAACTACTTTTTGGTGATGTTGGACTTCACGCCTTTCTGTAGTTCCTGGGATGCTCAGAACTTAAACTGCACTGTTGAAGTTGTTTATTTTGCTGCACATGCTGATTGTTTGCAAATTGTGCACAATAATATTTCTTTTTGTTTTTGCTGCAGTTTACAAAAATTAGTGCATCTCAAAAATGAAACTATGAAGACAGTCAAAATAAATTTCCTGTGGTTGGAAACTATTTTGTGCAACTTTTTTGCATTAAAGTTTTGAGGGATATACCTCTGAAATTTCTGTAACTAAAAAAAAAAATGCGTAAAAAAACAAAACAAAACTCTTTGTAGTTTATTGCACTTTTTAGAATTTCATGTAGTTACTATGGTCTTAATGCATACATATGATTAAGATTTGGGCTAGAACAGTTGTATGTTGATGTATAGGAACTTGAAATGCTCCAAAGAAAACAGCATGTAAAAATGTAAAGATAAGCTCTGGTGGCTGAAGTTAAAGAGGAGATAACTGGTGCGTTTGTTGAGGAGACTGTTGTCACTGTACGTGTGTGAATTATTATGATTTGTTTTTCCACACACAGTGAATGAATCATTAAAGCAGCAGTGGGACAGTCACAGTAGAAGCTGCAGGTAACTGATGATAAATAAAGTGCAGACTCAGTTCTCCATGTAGAGGAAAATGGTTTGAAACTGTTGTTGCAGTTTCAAGATGCAGTTTGTTTCAGTGGCTTTTTTCCAGTTTTATCATGTTATATTTGGTTTTTGTCAACATTTAAAATAAAGGAGAAGAAACTGAAACTAAAGACACTTCCTTTAGTTTTATATTTTACTTTCAGTGCACATTATTATTTTATTAGTTTCCAGTTTTCTAAAATCCAGTTTAAATTCTTTTCCACAGCTGTTTAGTTTTGTTTTAGTTCATAACAATACACCTTAACAAACTAATGATGGTGAATATATTTGATTAAATATTCATTCTTTTGCCCAACAGTGACTCAGTGTTTTAATAAGCCTGCAGTCACAGTGTGTGGGTAAGAGTGTGAAGCAGATCAGTGGGTGTCCTGTGAAGCTTTGAGCCACCTGAGCGACAGGTAAACCACGGACGACCTCGCAGGCCGACAGCTGGCACAACTGACAGCGAGCTGCTGTGGGAAGCAAACCAAATCCTCGTTCACAGAGCTGCTCTTCTTCTCTGCCAACAGTCAGTGCAGACTGTGGGGAGGCGGGGAGGGAGACATTTTTATTCGATTTATTCACTTAGAGATCAGAAACATTAGGGAACGTTGCAGTTTTATTTCAGTGTAATAAATCTTATTTTCCCTCAACGTCAGTGACGTGTGGAGCACCAAAGTGTCTCATCATCAGACTGTGTTTGATTTTTCTCCAGTTTGCAGAAACTTTGTGATTGTTGAAGAGGAATATACTGAAATTAGATTCTTAATGTTGCAGAATAACGGAGTTATTTGAGGATTAAGTAAAATGCAGTGAACGGGTTTAAAAAAAAAAAAAAATCAGGTTCAATTTTAGTCATGTTTATATTTTGCAGTTTCATTTTGTATTCAGTGTTTTTCATTCTGACTGTAACTCACAAAGTAGTTTTAGAGGAACACGTCAGGTGAAGCGTTTGTGTCCTTTTGGGGCATTAGATGCTCAAATCTCTGTGTTGGTTCATTTTTTTCACCAGTTTTGTAGCTTTTCTGCAACACTTCAGGTAAACATTTTTTCAGAAATCAGACACCGGGTAAGTATGTGCATACATGTGCTGCTCTCAGATGTTTGGAATCACTTGTAAATATTTCTTCTTACTTTTCTCATTTTAATATTCTCTGTGAAGTCGGCACACTGAGAAGTTTCTGTTCGGCTGCTTTAGACGTGAAAGATAAATGAACTGACATCAGGCTGCTTTTGTATCTCTCGTTAGGGGACAGAATCCCCATTACATTTAAGGACCATTTTAATGTATTTCGATTTGATTGAAAGTTAAAAATGACAGAACTGTCAGAGGTTTTCTGCACATTAAACACCTGTCAGACTTTCATTTTTAGTGATGAGTTTATTGCTGTGACTGCAGTGTTTTCTCTAAATCCACTTCTTTTATATTTTTATTGAAGTCTAAACTGAAGTTTACGCCTATGGCTACAAAGTGCATTTGCTAATTTCATATTCTCAAACATTTTCTGTTTTTAATTTATGCTTAAACTGCCACTATAAGCAGTAAGCTAAATCACCAAACAAACCTGTAAACTTGCTCTGCCCCAGCTGTGACTTTGGGGAAGAAACAAGGGGCGAGCTCAGCTCTCTGAATGATCAGAGCAGCTACAAGTGTGTAAACTGGGATAAGTTAAAAACAACTTTGTGGTTCCTCTGCGGAGGACACCTTTGTAGACCTGCAGAGCCAAAGAAACTCCCATCAGCTTCATCTAAACTGTGGAAATAATGTTTAGATTTTTTTGCCAGAAATGTTTTCAATAAGAAATTTCATTCCGTAAAACAGAATTTCACTAAGTTAATGACAAAAACGCTAACAGAACATCAGCAAGACTTCATTTCCAAAATATATTCTTTGAGTTACAGTGGGTGACTCTGTGTTTCATCCACATTCAAACAAGCATCTCAAACTGAAGATCTTTACTGCAGAATAAAACCAAACATTCGGTTATGTGTGAAGTCAGCACAAAAATATCCATTCAGCTGTTTTTGTATTATGAATGAAATTAATTATTAAGCTTGTGCACAGAAGGGTTTGCAGTGAAACTCTTCACACGTTAAACTTCATTTTGTTACATTTGCACTTCATAAAAAAGAAGATGGCATGAACATGATCAGAAACATCAACATCATCAGCGTAGAATGGCACGTGTGTTTGGAGGAAAGGGAAATGTGAGGGTGTCATGGTTTGCAGTGTTATCTTGCGCATATTTAGTATTTTACTTATTAGTGTTTCTAGTGCAAATGACAGAAACAAAAGAACAGAAATGGTACAAAAATAATTTCCCACAGAAATAAACGACATCACAGAGAGACGAAGTGAAAGTCCTGCACAGACTCTGAGAGGAGATTGCTCAGAAAAGAAAAAGGCCAAAAAAAGAAAAGATTTGTGTTTTTCAGACTGTACTGAACCAGCTGAGTGAACAACAAGGTTTCCAAAAAACAGGGGGAGAACAACCTACCTGGTCTTTAGCTCATTAACTGCTTTCACACCTGCCAGCAGCTGTTATTAAAAACTACACCTTTGCATCTTCACCACTTCACTTATTCGTCTGCATTCGGACATCTTTCTCTCTTTAGATACAAGAAAAACAAGATTGATGTCTCTGCGCCAACCAACCTGAATAACCCTCATGTGTCCCAGCAGTTAGTTTCATGTTAAACATTTGCTTTTTTTTGCAGCATTATTTTATCATTTTGTTTTTTAATTGGCCAAACGATCACAGGAAGGCAGATCTGATAACTTCTGATGCTTCCTCCACAGCTTTTGCACTGACTGTGTTTATTAGGAGCAGCTGAGAGTCACATGATGACACACACTGGTCTGTACTAACAGAGTAACAGAGTTTGGCTGCAATGCCAAAAATTATTACAAGCCCAGAACCCTGAAGGCCTCTACTGCAGAGGAGCAGGGGCGAATATGAGATTAAATAACTGTTAACAGCCTGGCTTTAGTTTAGTGTTATTTTAGTGTCTTAAGTTGTTGTTTTATCAGGACAGAAGCAGAATAATAAATAAATACGACCCACAACCTTTAAGGCTCAAAGGACATAAAGAGTCTACAGAAATCAACATGTTACTCCTCTAACACATCCAACTAATCTCATGTCATTTCGACTGATTAAGCCGGAACTTTTAAATGCTGAATATTGTCAGTTATTCGGGTCGCTGATGTTTGTCTGTGTTTGAAATCTTTACAAACATCTAAAAAAAAAACAACTTGTTTTTCTTCTCTTTTCTTCTGAGTCTAAATGAACTCCCTGAACTTTGTTCCTGACCTCCTTCATCCTTCAGCACACCTTCCTGCTGCTTCTGTGTTTCTTTATTTACTCAAACAACAGCACAGTTTTCTGTCAGAGAAGAAGAACTGATGTGGACTCCACAGACTGGACTGAACCCTCTGCAGGTTTATTCAGAAAGATGGAGGATTTACTTCAGAGAGACGTGCAGAGGACTTGTTCGACAGAAAGGCAGACGTGCCGCTCTCAGGAAGACAGAAACATAATGATCATTAAGAGGCGTCAGGCAGCAGACGCTGCTGGGAAACAGTCAGATTAGTGAGAGCTCGGACTAAATGCAGGTCATCAGACTCTGACGAGGAAGTCAATGTTGAGCGAGGCAGGAATGTGCAGCATCTCCAGGCTGAGGGCAGACGGCGAGTAAGGGAAGAGGACCGGGAAGGTGTGTTTGGTATCCAAAAGAAGCTGAGGAGGGTCATTCCTCTCCTGAAGGTGATTCTGGACACACAGAGACAGAGAGAAGTCAAACACAAACTCCCGTATAGGCAGTACAAAGTTAAAGAGACACTTTAGTAAAAAAACAGAAGGAAAAGCAGAGGTCCTCACAGAGAGCCTTTTTTACACCATCAAACTGAACTATTTCCAAAGCAGAATAAGAAACACAGAAGCAAAAATAATTCTGCGGTTCTGTTTTTAAATGATCTGATCTGAGGTGTTAAATCTTCACATCTGCTGTAAATGGATCTGACATTCAGAGTCCACCCTTTATGCTTCAAAACATTTACATTTGTTCTTTTCATGTCCCAGAGGAATCCTCCCTCTAGTGTTTGGTAGATGTATAAGCAGCTAAACACTGTGTGATTCTCACCTGAATGTTTCTGATGAAGGACACGGTGACTCGTTCTTCAAACTCATTAAGAGGTGTGTAGAGGTTCAGGATTTTCACGATCTGCAGGAGACAGCAGGTTAACATCCTGTCACGATCTAATCTGGTGTGTGTTATCGATCGGGTGCTCGGGCCTCTGATGAGCTGAGCGTACCTGCTGCATGGTGAGCGCGGTGCACAGTGTGCAGATGGCCTCGCCGTCCTGTGACGTTTTCTTCTTGACCTGCAGCAGCTGTGCAGCCTGAATGATCGGCTCCAGAGTGGCTGCAGCTTTACTCTGATACAAGTTATTTCCTCTGAGCCACTCCTCCATCTGACTGGTGTTGTACCTGAGAACACACAAACACACACGCGCACACACACACACACAAAATTCAGAGTCAGGGGTTGAGGTTGATGGGGAACCTACAGAGTTCAGGCTCACAGGCAGACCCATCTGTGGTTCAGGCAAAACGGTTTTAGCTCACAGTGACGTTAAAACCGACGTCCATCTCTCTGTGCGATCTTTCTCCAACCTGAATCTGAACATTAACAAGTCTTAACCAGCACATTATCCAAAAAGTTATGGTCAATGCTCTTCTTCTACCAGTGCTTCTCATGAGGAATTTGATTTCTTGTTCTTTCTTGTCGCCCCAGAAAAATCCAGATTATTATTGTGATAATTTCATTTCGAAAGTGAATTTTTAATTATTATTTTGGACAGAGTGCAACTTAAAACTTAATTTAAGCTTTCATGATATGAAAGCTTAAATTGATGTTCTATTGTATTCTTTCTATTAAATTGACACAGTCATGTTGGATTGAGGTGATATGTTGTTGTGTACTCCACCAAAGGGCAGCCTGTAGCGGTGAGATAGCTGGCTGAGCTGCTGAAGCTATCTGCACCATTTACCTCTAGAACTTTAACCAATGAGGGAGGAACTTCAAACAGGAGCTCAGCTCACTCACTTATCAAACCATCAACCAGCTAACAAACA
Source organism: Benitochromis conjunctus (assembly GCA_015052645.1). Classification (NCBI taxonomy): domain Eukaryota; kingdom Metazoa; phylum Chordata; class Actinopteri; order Cichliformes; family Cichlidae; genus Benitochromis; species Benitochromis conjunctus. The sequence continues at coordinate 13,778 of VOQK01005297.1, forward strand.
CACAGAGATGTGAAATCTGTCTGTTTTTTGTTTGTTTCTTGTTTGGATGATTATACAGAAACGCAGAGGATAATTTTTATTTTATTTTCAAGTTCATTCAACCTGCATAGAAATTTTCACTGGATTTTAGTTGAATGAAATACCTGCAATATAATAAAGTATAGAGACAAAATTATAAAATATATATATGCTACTCTACATAGTTCACAGATTTTAGTAAATTTGTTGCTACAGTTTGGCATTGTAATCGAGTACACATCTATAAAGTTGAGCTTGTGGGTGTCGGCTGCAGGTTTAGTACCTGAGCTGCATGCCGGCGCTCCAGGAGCAGACGTCCTTGCGCAGCAGCAAGTTGTTAAGGGTGACGGCGTTGATGCAGTGAAAGAGCTGCCGGACCACCTGACCTATGATCTCGGGGTCCAGACCGTGGTCACACATGATGTTGTGGAACTGCCCCAGCTGCTTGATCAGGGTCTGCAGGGTGTAGCTGGTGGGACCGTCGGCGTCCATGTCCATGCTGGACGAACGGTTCCTGTAGCCCATCGGCTTCACGCCCGCCAGGCTGGGGATGCTCTCGCTCTCCAACATGGCCGACACTGGACGGGGAAACAGAAACCAGAAAAGGAGTTTCAGAAAACATTGTGAAGATAAAAGCTGCCAAGCTGGAGAGAGCTGAGCTGAGATACAAAGAAGAAAGTGTATTAAACAAATGGGAAAGTACACACCTACACCAGTGACACAGCAGAAAAAAGATCTAGAAACTAGAAAACAACCCTGCGTAGTGCTATACAGACTTAGTTCTTTCAACGCTTGTTGTGTTGTTCTCCAGTCACTCTGTGTGGCTTTGGCTTCTCTCCATTCAGACTCCAGAGTTCTCAGATCTTCAATGAGGTTGCAGCTTCAGATATGTTGAGGCAGTCTTGAGCAGCATTTTGCTGCCTAAGTTGCTTGCTTTGATCTGAACCATGAATCCATGTTCGCTGTTAGCTACTTCAAGTCAGTTTCACTTTACTCACTCCACGGACATTCAGTTGATTGTGGTTGAATTCCTGCAGCAGCTCAGAGACTCATCTGCTTTAGTTGGAGGGTATGCATTCGCTAAACCCCCCCCCCAAAAAAACCCCAAACTCTTCTGTCTTCAAGCTCCGGACCGTGTTTTAGGTTTACTCTGCACTTTGACCCGAACTCGATACTCGTCTGTCCTGTGTGTACTCCGTTCGACTTAAAGACTTCTGGTAGATAAAAATACCTTTAATAACGATGAAGTTTGCACTGACCACAACTCTGTGGTTGCTTTGGTAACCACTGTGCACAGGCAGATAGCAGAAAGTCACATGATGACTCATATGGGGATGAAATGAGTCAGCACAGCAGCTGTTACCTCAGAATGATGTAGTTTCTGAAAAAAATTCCCCCAAGTGTTCAACAGACAAACTCACCGAGAACTCAAACCAACAAAAAAGAAGAGAAGAGTGGGACTAGAAGATTTCACCATGGTAATGTCGTGATAATCTGCTTCTTCCTGACGTTATGACACTTCACCAAACACTACAAATGAGAACATTATTTAGTTTAGCATCTAAATAATGCTTCAGTTCTGTTTCGTGCAGCTCTCACTACACAATGACGGTTTTCTACATTAGAAATCTGATTCTATTTTTCCGTGTGATTCTAACAGGACTTCTCGGGTGGCCCTCAGCTCCTTTAATGATGCAGTTACAGCAGTGAGTTAAAATGATAGTGGGGGCATTGGTTCAGCTGGTTTAAGAAAACAGAAATCTTTCCTTGGACAGAATCTGGTTTGGTTGCACCATCAACCTTTGCATTAATGTTTTGGCTGACAGTAGCTGAAACAGCAGCTACTAGTGTGGCTCATCTCTAAAATGTCACTGTAGATTTGGGTTGTGGTTAAGTCACTCAGTTTTTCATATTTAACAACAGAGATGAGGCTTCATGACAGACATGACACAGCTGTCCTTGTCATCATTTTATCCTGTGGGCACCAGAATTCTTTATTTTCACTTTCACTTCTTTTTAATTTACCATCAGACTACTGTCCATCTGGTTTAAACCCACTAACGGGTGGTTTTGTCAGCTGTTTTCAGCACAAACATGTTTGTGTTTCTCATAAAGGGACTCTGGAGGAAAGTACCTCCTTCCCCACAACTGACTCTATACCCACTTCTTTGTCAAGCAGCTTGCTTTCTGAAGGAAAAGAGTTACATCTCATGAACACACAGTCAGCAAAATCCAGCAACATCATTTTTTTAACCACTCGCACAAAAAATAAAATGCAAACTTCCATTTTAAATGTGCACAATTTTACAACCCCAGTGAAAAAAGGTCAAACAACATATTACTACCTTCCACATACTTAAAGAAAACAACTCCAGGCTTTACAGATTAAAGATTAAAATTCTCACTGTAGGAGACAGGTTAAACATCCTGGACAAACCAAAAATGTGAAATAACTCTTCAAGAGTTTTGTAAATGAATCTGCTACAACAGGAGAAAGGCAGAGTTGATCTAACATATCTCGAACTGCTTCTAATCTCTTTCTACTAGCTGGATATTTATTCTTCTAGAAATCTGACTGATGAATGCAACTAATTTTGTACAGGACATTTGTAAAGGACATGCAGTGAGAGAGGAGCTTTGCAGAGTTTTCTATAAGGACTCGAGCTCTTTATTTTTAACCATGCTGAAATACACCAACCTGAATGAGACACTAATTAGAAAATCACATAGAAATATTTCTTTAAGCACAACATAACCAGTGCATTTTGTGCATTTATACATCTTGTAATGAAATGTATTAAAGCATAAAATTCTCTGCTTTGGTGGATCTGTCTGATGATGG
>VOQK01005297.1:16657-38560 GCA_015052645.1 Benitochromis conjunctus
CGATCATGGGCTGAATGATGCCTTCTGCCACTTTGATGAGCTGCTGGTAGATCTGGATGGAGAGATCGCTCAGCACCTGTCTGTACTCAGCCAGGTCAAAGTTCTTCAGACAGTGTTCGTTCTGTTTGGGCGTGTTCTGTGTCATAAATGCCTGAAGAAGAAGAAGTCAGGATGTGAGAGTGGTTAATCGCTACTTCTGTCTGCTCATTCATCACAGGTATCGATCAAGTCCTCACCTCCTCGCCGCTGTACTGCTTCAGACAGTGAAGCAGTCGGCTGGTGTTGGCCAACCAGAAGGATGTCATCTCAAAGTCATCGTTGTTCTTCTGCAGAATGAATTAAAACACTTTCAAAATAAAAGAACCTGTGTGTGGAATCAGACAGGTGGACTGTGTGTGCAGTAGCACCGACCTTCAGGACCTTCTTGATTGCGTTGATGGTGGAGGTGAGCAGAGACTCCACCTTCTGGTCATCATTGATATAGTCAGCGTGGCGGATGCACATGAAGAGGATGTAAGCTGGCAGACAGGGCACCGTACCCGACACGGTGCTGGGGCTGATGTCTGAAATCACAAACACATGTCTGTAACCATGCGATGTTAGTTACTTCCCTCCTTTTATTATCCTGAGGACATTCATCCTGCTGCTCGTTTTGTCACCAGATATTTTTACCTTCACCTCCAGCTCAACATTAGTGACAATAAAGCAGTCACTGTGAGGGAAGTTGGGGTGCTAAAGAAACAGCTGACAAACCCTATAACAGACCTAATGCAGCAGAGTCACAGGTATCACAGACTTTTTGTGTCGTTTTGTGCTGTGGTAACAAAAGATAACATTTCCTTGGTCCGACAGGTTGCTGGACTATTTAAGGAGATCACTTATCAGCTATGCTCTGGGGACGAGCGTCTGATAAAGCCAGCAAATAACAGCTATCTGATTTGTGACGTCCAGTTTCAAAAAACAAGAAATAGCCTTTGTTTATGAATGAAATATTTTAAAGAAGGAGATAAAAAGTCAAATTTTTGTCAGATGACATCGATTATTTCAAGACTCTGACTCAGCAAATCCACCTTTTTGCTCTACATATGAACCATTTAATTTAAACTACATGTCAACTAAATCCTGCTTAACTATAATCGTAGTCCAGCTTCTGTTGACCAAACAGGACAGCTTCGTGTGCTGCTTTTTATAACCATCAAATGCCCGATTTATTAAATATTTAAGTTAGAATATTTGTTCAGAGCTTCCATGTTCAGGGGTGGATGCAGTGCCTTAACAAAAAAACTCAGGTAATACCTCACCAACAATATGAAACTTCCTGTGAGAGAGAATGACCACATGAATCTGGGGTGATGTTCTTACCATTGATCAGGGTCTTGACAAGCAGCGCCTCGTCCTCCTTATTGTACTCCAGCATCCCCTCAAAGTCCTTCTCCTTCCTCTGGACGGTCACCTGACGGATCAGCTCCGGTTTGGACCTGCTGCTCTGAGCTGTTGCTTGAGCGGCTGAAACACACACACAAACACACACACTTAGCCTCTGACCATCAGGTGCAGCTCTACAGAGCAGCTTCTCATTCTCCTGTTACCTTCCAGCTCCTGGACCTTCTTCATGTAGATCTTAAGCTGCTTCTTCAGCTTCCTCTCGTTCTTCTCCAGCTTCTCCACCAGCTCTTTGAGGTCCTGCAGGAAGAAACAAAGCAAGGTCAGAAAACAGGAAACAGGAAGGGAATCCGGCAGGAGTGGCAGCTGCAGTCTTGCTCACCAGGTTGTCGTTGGTGAGTCGCGTGATCTCCTGCTGGACACTGTACTCCACCTGAGCCTCCGGAGACAGAGACATCATGTAGCTGAGCTTCTCCTGCTTGTCCTCGATGTCACCCTTCAGCAGCTCGATCTGAGTGTGAAGGGCCTCCAGCTCGTCTTTGTGCTGCCTGGACTGAGTCTGCAGCTGAGCCTCCAGCATCCTGGCAGGACCGAGAGGACCAGAGTGTTACTGACAGACACCAAAAACAACAACCCCCCCCTCAAAAAAACCTAACAAAAAACCCCACACCAAAACACAGAAAAAAAACCCGGATCACAAACAGTGATACAGCCAGTGTGTGAAACATCCTCTGATGCCTCAGACATATTTTCATTAACCTTCCCGTGAAACACCATCACACTGAAGGTTCATGATGAAGGTTCACTTTGTTCGTTTTATTCTGGAAATAATGTTATTGTGATTTTTGCTCTAAAGTTGCTGAGACTCGGCACTGACACGTGAATGTGTGCCTCACTGAGTTAATACTGAGGTAACGTTAATGTTTGGGTATTTAGTAGATGGTGTCTTCCTCTTCAGGCTGCATGAATATTAAACTGCATATGATTCATCAGCAACTCTCAAACATATAAAGAGAATATTGAGGATCGCCTGAAGCTGAACCATCAGAGCTGCTTCCTCGGCTTCTTATTTCAACACATAAACAAACTTCACATCCACATCGAGTTCACATGGTGAGTTTTAACTTGGCACTCAGAGCATCTTTGTATGTCACACACTGGGTGTAAGAGCAGCACTTCACGAGCAGACTGAGGTCCAGAACATTAGAGCGATGATTTATGAACAGTGCAGAAAGAGATGAAAACATGAAAGGAAGCAGAGGAAGTGAGCAAACAGAAACCTGGCCACTTGTTTGAGGCCCTGGTAAGCCAAGCCCAGCTCTCCGTCTTCATTCAGGTAACACCAGTCCTGATGGTTACTGGTGTCCAGCAGCAGCAGGCAGAGGACACACAGAAGCAGATAAAAGCAGCATGTGAGGAACAATGCAGCAAACAAAGAGGAGGAAGAGCAGCTGAGAGGTTAGTCGCCACATAAACAAGAGGAAAAACCACAACTTCAGCTACTGCCACTAAAACACAGTTAGATGATGATCACAGCTCCGTGTCCTCGTGGATCAGATGGAAAAGAATGGCACAAAGGTGTTTTATTTGAACCCAAACCAAACCACTTCTGTGGGACTCCAGCCTCAAAACACTGATTTTTGGGGTGGTTTTTGCACTTTCCATAGTAACACGTGCAACTGTTGTTGTGATTTGGCGCTGTATAAATTAAATTAAATTGAATAGCATAATGTACTGAAAAAACCCCAAACTCTTTTAACCCTGGAAGCCCGTGCTTCTCTCCACGCTCATGACTCTTCCACCAAGCACCGATGCTTGCTCTCTAAGCCACACCCACAAACTCAGCTCAGATCAGCAGTGATGATGCTCGATATGAAGTCAGATCAGTTTTGTTTTCCCAGTGTTTGTGGTAAAAAATCACAGATATGCACATTCAAGTTGTCAGAACAGTCTTTCTAGAGACAGCAGGAGAGCTGGATGTGGTCCAGATGTGCAGAAGGAGCCAAATTTAAAGCAGCTGGGTTTTTTTTTTCCCTTTTTTTTTTTAAAGGGTGGAGTTTGTTTCTGTTTTGTGGTTTTGTTTCTGTCTTCAGAGGTCAGGAGCTACCCGTTGATCATTATGTAGATTTGGGAAAAGCCTCTGAGTCATGGTGAGACTCTCAAACTGGACATAAAAAATGAGTAGACTAAAGATGTGTGAAGGAAACAGAACTGTGATCTGTTGAAGCTTTAGTACAGCTGACAGAAACTGAAGTGAAGGACATGACGACTGTCACAGACGGGACTGCATTCACATGTCTGTTGCATTTAACCGGCAATCTGTCGCTTTGAAATCTGATTTAGTCTCAGAAAGTTTCAATAAGCAGGATCATTCATTAGAGAAGAAAATGACTTTTTAATCTAATACCAGAGAACAGCCAGAGCAAAGTAAAAAGAGTGCATTCAAAGCCTTTTGTGTCAATAACTAAAGATGAGATCAGCTGACGTGACCTGTATAGAGGATCTTGTCTGTCCATATACCTCACTGTGGTAAAGCTGGCTGGTTTCGGTTCTTTAGTCACTTACTTTTTGGACTCACACAGTCCATGGTAAGCTTTGAGCGCCTCCTCTTTGTCCACAGGCTCTTTGCTGTTGTTCACAGGACTAGAATCAGTTTCCTGCTCAAACACAGAAAGAACATGTCACATCACCACAACAGCAGCTCACTGACCTGATTTTAATATCACTCTAACCCACAGACAGATGAAACATGAACATGATAAATTCATATACATGCTCAGCCCTCTGACTCATCCGTTGCACCGCAGACTGTGTTTGTCTGAAAGCAATGGCAGCAGGCGAGAAACTGAACCTTCATCAGGAAAAATGTCTAAAGCAGAATCCAGCTCGTTGCTGCAGCCTCGTGTAAAGTGTTCTGTCACATTTTCATCACTTTGAGCCAACTGTTACGGAGCCTTTTAAATGATCAATAATATTATAACATAGCCTCTCTTCATAAATAAAGGTTTTACATTTAAAAATTACCCCTTTGAGCTGAAACTCCAGTTTCTGTTGGAATCGGGCTGGACAGTGCTCCACGTCCTGTCTAAACTTGAGGCCACAAAGCCTATTTATACTCATGCCTGTATGTGGAAGTAGGTCGAACAGTGGAAGTGAGTACACCCACTGTGCAATATCAGTTAAATATCAAATGATTCAATATTGCATCACTTTGCAGTGACCTTGTTACTTCTGAATGAGGAGGAAATAAGCAGATTTCTTACTGAAAGTCCACCTCTGTGAAGCTGAAAATCCTCTTTTTTTTCCTGCATAAGGGCAAACCACAAGGTTTGGTTCTGGGGCCACTTGTCTTTGTTGTTGTAATAATAATAATAACAATAATGATAATAACAAAAAGAAGCTTCTGTCACAAAAACTGTATTCTTTGTCACGAGATGAATGTTTCTTGAGAGCTGTATTCACAAGCAGAAACACCAGAGAAAAAAAGTGTCTTGGTTGCCTTTTAAAATTTTTAAACTGACCTCACAGCCAAAGCTTATTTCAATTTTCTACACGTGTAGACACCCTGCCAACACAAAGCTGAGCTTCTACGCTGATGATACTGTGTTTAACCAGAGAGAACAAGTGAAGCTTTGGTCCATCCATAGTGTGTGGTGTAGCATGATGAATAACACACAGAAATCTGAGGATTAGAACTTAGTTAATGTGATACCGTTGCGTTCAGGCTCAGGATATTCTCGTTCTTCTCCTGAAGCTGGGCCGCGCTCACAATCTGCGTCCTGAGGATGAGGACTTCCTCCTTGCGAGCATCCAACTCCTCACTGGCTGATTTAAGCTGGCTCAGCAGCAGGTTGTAGCTGTCCTGTTGCTCATTGGATGAGCTGTTCTGCGAGGCTCGCTCAGCGACAGTCTTCCTCAGCTCATTCAGGTCGTTCTTCAGTTTCTTGTTCTCCGATTCCAGCTCTTGCCTCTGCAGAGACACAAAGTTCACCATTTAAGTTTAAGACTTTGATTTGTTACACATCAGCTTCACCTGAAAGGACAGAGAAGAAGTCCTGATGCCATGAAATTATTTCAGTTTTGTACCTTGAGATTATTGTAGGCCAGATCTGCTGTCTCCTGCTCAGAGGTGGAGAGCCTCGACTCAGAGCCCTAAAATGAAGGAAGCACAAAGAAAAATATCAGAACCTGATTCATTTCCTGCAGATAAAGCCCCTCTGATAAATCCTGGCTCAGTCACCTTTCGCTTGGCCAGCTCCTCCATCTTCTCCACAGTAAGTTGCAGTTTCTTCCTCTCCTGCTCCAGCTCTCGGACTCTCTTCTGCAGCTTCATGAACAGACTAATATCCATAGCAGCCTTGTCTATCCCCATCTCCTGCAAACCAGCATGATCAGAGCCAGCATTTAACACACATCTCTTAACAGTGAATCATCCAATTCTGCTCTTCATGAGGTGACTCAGAATTAAAACCAATGTTTTTATTATGTTCAGATCACATCAGCTTAACTGAATAAATGAACATACTGCAGCAAAACATTTGAACAAACTTGCATGCACTTCTGGAGAATCTATAATCACACCTTACCCACATCATTACTGGTTTAAATCCAGTTAGTTAAATGTGACCGTGTTGAACGCCCTCTATTTTTCCATCTCTGACTCTTTACTTGTGTGATCTGATGCATGCTCTGTGCAGCTAAAGTTCAAACTGACTCACGTCCACCAGCTGAATGGAGTCCTCGGTGTCTCCAATCTCTGAGGTGGAGACAGACGGGTAATTAGAGTCCGACTCCAGGCTGCTCTGATTGGACGGGTTCCTCATGTGGCCAGGCTGGAACTGCAGGATGACAGGAGGAAGAAAGTCACCACAGATGTACTAACGTCACTTATAGAAAAGGGGAAAATATAGACTGAAGGTCTAGGAAGAATAACTAGAATAAGCCATAAACTTTTGGAAAACCTCAGAAATTCTCAGATATAAAAATTACTCATTTATCTTTTGTTAGGAAGGGGAATGGCTTCATTTTTCAAGCCTCTACAGATCACAGACTTCACCAACAAACAGCAGTGAGGGCACGGAAAAATCTGAGTTCAGATGCTGTGATGATTGTGTTGCAGAGCTGTAGGTTTTTTCGGTTTCAGTTCTACTCTTTCCAGATCCCTTCACCATTCTGGTGCCAACAGTTTTCTTACTGATAGATCAGAGTGAAAAGAACACGTTGATTAGTTTATCGACTGCATCTTTGCAGGGATCAGCCTTACAGTGTTATCAGTGCAATTTAATACTTTTTCTTAGCAAAACCATTTTATTAGAGTGCTCTCATGAAGCCATTAGGTCCCAGGATATTTTTCTGAATGAAACAAAAACTGAATCTGATCAGTTATATCTCCACAGATGTGAACACTGAAGTGAACAACCTCCAGCTCTCTGGTTCAAAGACACTCGGGAGAACTGAAATATGAGACTGTTTTGACATCAGGTCAGAAAGATGTCCAGCAATTAGCAGGAAAGAAAAAGATATTTTACCTTCTGCTGATTCAGAACTCAGATAATCATCAGAATCAGAGTTCATTGTTGCCCTCCAAATATACATTTTAGTGTGTGAGTGTGTTTGTGATGACGTCTCTCTGAGGTCAGGAGGTCACCTTGTTGAGCGACATCTCCTCCTTCAGGTTGTCATATCGCTGCTCCAGTCGGGAAAATTCTTTGAGGAGGTTCTGGTAGCGCTCCCTCTCCTTATCCAGCTCCGACTGCAGAGACACACTACTCACTTCCTCTGAAACACACACACACACACGCACGCACCAATGAACAGCAGCTTTAAGCAAGTAAAGCTGTAAACTCTTCACAGCCTGCTTCACTTCAGAGGAAGCTGAATAAATTTCCCAAACATGAAGGTGTTAAACTCCCATCGATGGTAAAGTTCTGAACTGTAACTTAATGTTCTAATTGTGCTCGCTTTAAGTTCGATAAATGCTTCACAAAAGACACACTTAAACACTTTTTCCATTTCAAACCAGGAAGGAAAAGTCCATCGCGAGGACACAGGTCTGTTCTGGTTTCAGCTGTAATCGCTCCAGTCAGTTATTTATTTTTATTTGTTTTTACCCAAGTAAATAAATTTGATGCGTCTCCAATCTGGTTTGTTTTTCCTGCACTGCTCGCTGCCACCGGTGCAGTGATTCATCGGCACAGACGGCAGGTTTCAAACGCAGGTGAACTTTCAGGTACACAGACATTTACCTGCTGCTGATTGGCTGAATTAACTTATTTAGTGAAAGTATGAATGTAAATAAACTTTGCAGACTGTTTGATTGAAGTTTGTGTGTGTGTGTGTGTGTGTGTGTGTGTGTGTGTGTGTGTGTGTGTGTGTGTGTGTGTGTGTGTGCGCGCGTGCGTCCAGATTTCAGGCCCCACAAGTTTGAGGGCATTTTTGAGGCTCAAAATGTGGTTTTAGTCTCAGGGTTAGGGTTAGGTTATGGTTAGCCTAAACCTAATGTGAGACATTCATTTTTGATGGTTGTGTGTGTGTTATAGTCATCGGTGCTTTAGTCTCTGATGAGCTTTTTGATTTTATTCTACTTCCGGTCGGCCTTTCTGTCGGAATTCACCTTCGTTCCCACTTCCTATTTCTGTTGGCCAATGAGAAGCAGGCCTGCAGGAAGGCATCAATAAATCATTGTTCTCGGTTTAAAGACAGTCACAGAGGAAAAGTGACTCACTCTGTCTGACTCGTGTTTCCTGTTTCAGATAGAGAGACTCTTTTGTGTGAGTGTGACACACTCACACAAAGTGACACAACGCGCGTGCGTGCACCTTTTATCCAGGGGTGTTTTCCAGGTAACTCACGTTCTGTGCTCTTTGAGTGCTGCAAAATGCGTTGGTTCATTTCCTCCTTCTCGCTCTTCAGCAGGGAGTTTTCTCTCTCCAGCTCCTCCACCCTCTGTACCACACACACACAGACACACACAGACACACACACACAGTGATTAACACAAACACGTCGCTGTGTGCCAGTTTTACAACAGTAACACTCAATCAGTTTAAACACCTTTGAAGAGCCAAAGCTGGAACAGCGAGCACATTAAAATCCCACAGAGGAAACCTTTCTGCACTGAATACTTTTACTTTTAGTACTTGAAGTAATATTTCCTGATTACATTCACATAATTTTACTTTCACTGCAGGACTTTTATTTGGACCTGAGTATTTTTACTGTGTAGTATGAGCACTTGTACTGCAGCTGACGTCAGGTAGCCTGACAGGACGTGTGCCGTCTCCCTCGCCCACCTGTGTGAGGTCCATCTTCTCATTGATGTGCTCCTCCTCCATCTTGTTCCTCAGGGTGTGCGCCTCCTCCAGCTCCTTCCTTAAGTGCTCCAGCTCCTCCTCCAGTGACCTCACCTGGCCTCCCTCCTCCTGCTGATTGCGCATCAGCTCCAGCTGCTTCTGCAGCTTGTTCACCTCCGTGCCCAGCGAGGCGTTCACCGTCTGCAGCTGGTCATTCTGAGTGCGGAGCTCTTTGGACTGAAGCAGAGACACAGGTGAGCAGGTGAAGCAGCAGTGAGGTCATCGTGTACATCACAACCTTCGTTACAAAGTAATATGCACTTGTCCAATACTTCATCATAACTCATATTTATTATAGCCAATCAAGACTTACACCTGGATCGCTATTTCTTATTCATCGACACGTGATGTTTTCGAAATGATTATAATAGAAAATGAAAAGAATTTTATTTAACAGACTCTTTTCCTGTGTGCTGATTTTACATTAAATTATTTTAGGAAATAAGCTCTTTACCCAGAATAACTCCAGTGAATCACTTCACTGGAATCATGTGAATCTGCTTCTGTTTATCTTATTGTATATTGTTAAAACATGATTCAGAGCATCTGACATCAGTCTGCATGACTGTTCAGAGAAAAAAAAAAAGTAAAAAATAAGCATTTTAAATCAGTATCACTGCACAGGAGAGGACATGAGTGGAAGCATTATGTTTGAGTTGTTTGGAGAAACGCTGTCTGTGTGTGGTCACACAAACATAACTTCATAGATTGAATCTGATCTAAACATGTGCAGATTGTTACCTGCACTTACACTTGCTTTGTCACTAGGGGGAGACATGTGACGTACTGTCCACTGACAGATCATAGATGAAACTGGTGTTGAGTGGGACCGTCTAAAGTCTTATAAAAACTTACTTTTGTATCATCTATACACGTTTCTGTTTCTCTACCATCTCTTCACTCTGACAAACTAAAATAAAATAACCTTTATTCATCCCACATTCACATTATTACAGCAGCAGCGTGGACACAAACTCCTGAAGATGCTGCTCAGATAAACCTTAGAAGACTCAATATTATCAAATAGGACGACCTTGATTTAAATAAATTACATCATGTTTTATTGTGCGTAATTAACAGACTAGCTTGAAAGTACCCTTCAGAATAAAAGCGTGCTGTGGCGTACCTGGTCGTCCATCTTCCTCTGCAGCTGGACGATCTTGTTCTCCATGCCCGTGTTGAGCTTCTTCAGGTGCTGAGCGGAGCGAGCTTCGATCTTCAGCTGCTTCAGCTGCCGTTTGGCGTGCATGCGTCTGAAGGCACACTGGATGGTGATGGCGGCGTTGCGCGCTCGCCTGAACTTCTTCCTCTGCATCCAGCCGCGCACATTCTTCTGGATGATCATCGACTTGTGATGAAGCAGGAACTGAAGAAGTAGAAGAAGAGGTGGTCATGGCTGGAGGACTAACAGCACGCGCGCATGAACAAATTTATGAACACATGTCCCAGCTCCATTCAGGGGTTTCCTGTAAAGAGGAACTTCCCTCTCATCTGCAGCTGCTTCATGAGGCACTTAAAAGCTGCACGTTTAACACTTGCTGGAATTTACATCTTCGAAAAAAAAGAATTTGGTCAAACTCTGCGTTTGCCGATAACATGAAAGAACTAGAATCACTGCATTTATCTCCTGCTGACCTTTGACCTCTCTTTTAACTGTGGTTTACAGATCATGATTTTTTTCTTCATTTGCAGCCAAATGTGAGTCAAAGCATTCAAAACTAAAGGAAATCCAGGAGAATAAATGTAAGAGCAGATATTCATATTTATGCTTATGGCTTCACGAACACTTCAGTAAAGTTTGATTCGAGTGTTTAATGCAGCTGTTTTTTGTTTTTTTTAAATTCAGATTTCAGGCTCTCTGCTTGTTTATTTGCTTAATTTTTTAACACTGTAGTTATTTCGAGCAGTAATGGCGGCTGTACCTCGTGGTAAATCCTGCGGGTGAACATCCCTTTGGCGTACGCCTGGATGGTGATCACAGCGCGTCTCACTCTCAGATACTGGCGTCTCTCTCTCACCATGCGGTACTGCTTCTGACAGATGATGGCCGCTCGTGTCAGACGCAGGAACTCGGCGTACCTGCAGGAAGAACGTTCATTAACGCTGCACTGTGACCTTAAACAGGGCGGCAGTGAAGTGTCACTTTCTGATTGGCTGACACAAAGAACTGGAAACTAAAGAAGCATGGATTCATTTGCTCTTTACACAGTAAATTAAAACTGTTTAATTTCTGGAGTTCTAGATGATCATCAATTACGTCGGCTGATTGATGATCAGCTCATTTTCCAAATCGACCTCTTCAGTGAATCACTCCCAGAGTTCCTGGTGTGAGTAAAAGCTCACCTGCGGGCCATGTACCCTCGGCCGTATCTCTGCAGAGTGACGACCATCTTGCGGATCTTGCGGTATCGGATCCTCTGCAGCCAGCCTCGGACCGTCTTCTGGATCTTGATGCAGGCCGAGCGGAACTTGTCGGTCCGGAGCTTCTCCAGGTACGCCACCTGACCCGCTCGGAAGAAGATCTTTGTCTTTCCAAACTGGAACATGTCGGGCTCCTGAGAGACAGATTTAAACGAGGGCGAGCGACGATTAAATCAGAATAATTAGCAAATAAATAAATGTGTGAGATATGTGGAAGCACACACATGAAAGAATCCCTCTACATGAAATCCAGAAACAAGCTCAATGACATCTGAACTTTCAAAAAAGTTGGCGTGTGAAATGTGAATAAAGGTTTCAACTGAAAAAATTATCAAACATTGAAACAAACAGGCTCATTTTTATTTAGGTAGAAGTAACATGACTTAAAAACACAGTGAGAGGCTCCTCGTTCCTCCCTGAGGTCAAACTAAACATGTTCTAAAGTCTCGTTTGAGGACACGGTGCAGTGTGCAGAGATACATGAATAGCTCTTTAGGAATCACCTTGTTGGGGCAAAAACACAAATTTTATATCCAACTATGGTTTTTTGGCCTTTTTTCATAGATTCGGGAACATAAGGTGTGTTTTTGCGACAGGCTCCTAGAAACAAAGAGCCTAAAGACAAAATTTAAATTTAAAATGTAAATTTGTGTGGACAACACTGGTTCATCTGTCGAGTTAGGGGCCGGTTTATGTTTGAATCATTCATAGGTCAGAGTTAAGAGTTAAATGATCAGGTACGAGGACCGGACTGAGAATGAAAAGACCTTCAGAAAGTCTGGAGAAGTATTGTTTTGCGCAGCACTGAGCTTTAAAGACAGCGGTGTGTATTCTTATATGGTAAGAAGACCCCCTGTTGAGCTCAAGCCAATGAGCTCAGTATGCTGCTGTGTTTCCCACCTTGATCAGCGTCTCCAGCAGGTTTTTACACACCAGCTTCTTGTCTGCTGTCGTCATGTCGGATTTCTTCATCAGGACTCGATACCTGTTGAAGAAATCTGGGTACGTCCACCTGGAGGAGCGACACATGACACATGCGTGCATCAGTTCTGTGAACTTTGTGATTTCGCTTCATGTCGCGTTGGTTAAACGCTCAAAAACCAGTTCTGTTTCTCAGACACATGACTGGTTATTAGATTTCAGATCATTATGGTGGCACCGACTTCCCCTCCCTCTGAGGCCTCGAACAAACGAAGTGGACAAACAAGCAGAGAGCTGCTGAATTTTCCTGCCTCTGACCCTGAAGCTTAAACCAGGTGAGGGGTCACGTGATTGACTGCCAGCTGGGAGCAGAGCTGGACTCACCTGGATGGATACCCGGCCGCGCTGATCCGGATCGTCTCCAGGACTCCACAGGCTCGGAGCTGCTGCACTGCTCGCCGCGAGTCGAACCTGCAACACAAGAAACGCGTAAAAAAAAATCCAAAAACCGAACAAGTTAAAGTCCAGCAGCCCGAACTCTTCCTCTCACCTCATCCTCTTCATCAGGATGACAGTGGCTGCAGAGTCAGCCCACAGCAGACTGAGCGAGTTGGTCAGCTGAGAGCCGTGTGGGACTCAAACATGTGACCGAGGCTCTTTATTTAATTTACCCGCCCTGACACAGAGCGGTTTGTGCTGAGCAGCATCAGCAGACACAAACACAACGACGGCTCCCAGAGTCGAGAACACTCACAGAATCATCTCATCAAGTCCACAAAAACTAAACTTAGCTGAAAATGTTCACAGAAATTTTATTGTTTTCAGAAAACGAATAATAAGACGGCTGTTTGTAGTCGGTCTGTGAATGAATCCTGTCAAATATACACCGACATCGATACAGCACACAAAACAGCCAGACACATCTGAGACCCTATTTTAAGTTTGAGTGGAGAAGATTAACAGAAACTACTACTACATCATTTACTACTACTACTACTACTACTACTAATAATAATAATACTAATAATAATAACCTTTTGATGTAAACTATGCAGCATTGAGTTTTTGGTATAATTAAACTGATGGATGTCTTTAAAGTAAATTTGCACGTTTATTCTGAGGCACAGATGTTGTTCCCGGTGTGTTTGTGACTTGCAGGAAAAAGCGCTTTAGGGGAAATCCCTTTGGTGTAAAAATTCTGCGGCGCTGCCCGCTGTGACGGCCGTTAGTGAAACATTTATGTTGTGGAAGAATGCGGCTCGCCACGTTTGGAGGGAGAGGAGCAGTTTGGTTCAGGCTGGTTTTTTTGTTTTTTGCTTGAATAAATAAGAATTTAACTGGAAACGCATCCTGTTCGAGCAGGTCGGTGTTCTCACACACATGCAGAACCTGTTCGTCATGACCTCTGTGATATCAGACCTGCTCATCCTGTTGGGCTGTGCCACACTGAACTCATCAGCACATTGAACTGACTCAGTGTGTACAAACTCAGATCACTTCCTTTGATTCAAATAGAAAACGAGACGAGCTGACTCACGAGAAGGCCTCTTTGAAGTCGTTGGGTTTGATGCAGCGGACGTAGTGAGGAGTCGTAGCGTTCAGGGTGTCCATGAGCAGATGCAGTGACGTCCGGAACTAAAAACACAGAAACGTGTGAGAACAGCAGCAGGAAGCACGACGATGCTCCTGAAAGTCCTGCAGAGCTCACCTGATGTCCCACCGTCTTCCTGTGCTCTTTGTTCGGAGCTTTGGGAACCGTCTTCAGTGCTCGGACGTTCACCCTGGCGGACTTGGCGGGGGCTACGTCATCTTTGTCGCTAAACAGGTCGGCAACGAGCTGAAACTGAGAGGAAGAAAAACAGACGAGTCAAAAGCTTTAAAAAAAAAAAAAGAAGGTCAAAGAAATGTGACATGCTGAATCTTGAGATACAAGTTCACCAGTTCATCAGAAACAAACAAATTGAATTCCTGCTGCAGACAATAAACGTTATAGAGAGGTTATTAAGAGGAGATGGGTTATGTGGGAACTGCAGTGTGTTTTTTTAACCAAGCTTTTGGAATGAACACTTCAGGACCTCACTTTAAAGCTGAGGTTTCAAAATTTGGAGCAAAGGGTGCTGCTGTGATGGCGACGTCCTTTTTTTATTTATTTATTTATTTTTTATATACACAAATTTAAATTTAAAGACACACACATCTTTAACACTGCAGCTCTGAGGATGGACGGTGCCTAACTGTCCACGAAACAGGAGCTTTATTTTGAAAGGACAGTGGGGATGGACTTGAGTCCTGGTTCTGGTTCGTACCTGGCTGGCCTTCAGGATGTTGATCTGCTCCTCGTAGACGGTGTCTCTGTTCTTTTCCAGGAAGCCGTCACACTGATACTCCACCTGCAGAGAGGACGTGCTGAGCGTCAACCATCAAGATCAAGATGAGCAGCTGGACTCAGATTGTAAGCTCCAACACAAACACAGCTCCCTGCTTTTTATTTCTTCTACTGCATATCTAAATATTTCATGGTGATCATGATCAAGGCTTTATTAGTCATTCTGTAAGCGTGAAAGGAGACCTGTCCAGGGTGTACGCTGCCCTTTGGCCTATGACAGCTGAGATAAGCTCCAGGACCTACCCGCCCCCGGTTCTGAAATAAGTGCAAGATGGATAAGTGGATTTGAAAAGTAATTTATTTTAAAAGACACCAATATCAGCCAAAAGGACTATATATCAGTCCATCAACTTAATACGATTTCTCCAGGTCATCTTTTAAATCAAACAGTCTTGCCTTTGTAATTCTAGATCTGTCCCAGTGATGGAAACTATTCAATGTTTTTATAATGTGATAAACAGCTGGACCAGAGCCTGAGGAGACTGTTTAAGGACCGAGTTCCTGTGAAGTGAAACCCTGAGGACATGAGAAGGACTCTTTTTAATACCCCCTACAGGGGGTGAACGTCCTCACTCGGCTTTAATCTGTCAGTGGAGACACAAACAGTGCGTTTCCACATCTTTGCTCTCAGACGATCACTTTCATTCATTTCTGCTCCCAGACTGTGGAAACTTTAAAGCTGACCTATTCTGCTTATTTTCGGCTCTGTGTTTTTTGCTCTGGCTGACGTCCTGTGAAGTTCTGTAAAACCAGTTTCCTCTGAGAGTACAGCGTTTGGATACGGATACTCTGAACCTCATCAAACAGCTGGTGGAGGAGTCCTCGGCTCACCTTATCAGCGAAGTGTATGATGATGAAGGAGATGTTGGACATGCGAGGTTTCTGGAAGTGAGCGCTGCTGGAGTGCTTATTGTAGAGCTTCTGGGCCCAGTTCTGATCCGTCCCCTTTGGCACCTGAAACACAAACAGATTACACAACAGCTCATGGAGGGGATCTATTCAGGCTACCTGAGCGCTGAACAACATTTATTTCCTCCTCCAGTGCTGTCCCACATCATCATCATAACTTCAAAGACAGAGAGAAGATGAATAAATCATCAGCTCTGATCTGAGAGATTTATACCAGATAAACACAGATCAGCACCAGAGAGGGAAATGCAAGAAAGTGCAGCTCTCAGCAGAGTTTCAGACACTCAGTCTAAACACGCCAGCAGCTCGGGAGAACTGAAGCAGACATTTTATCACAGCCCATCTAAGAGTCAGGGCGCCGGGGATCATCAAAATCAAAATAATACAGGAAAGTTCTGCTATTGCCAAATCGGTTTTCTTTTCTCCATCTATCATTTTCCACATAACCCATTAAAAGGACAAAGTGTTTGGAATCGCTCAAAAAATAAGGCAAGAATAAGATTACAAGCAGCTGTCTCACATCTGTGGAAAAATGTTGTTTTTGTGACCGATGAGCTCAAACTTTCAGTCTAAACTAAACATATTTGACACATGAAACCAAGTTTGAGCTTCCAGGACAACAATGAAGCCAAAAACTGCTCATCCTCCAGCATCCACCACTTGAGGCTCAAAAAGTGAGCAGAAATCAACAGTTTTGGTCTCTACAGCTATTTTCTTTTCTCCTTCATAACAACTTTACAGGGATGGGTGGTAATTTTCGTTTAAAGTTTGCATTATTAAACAGGTGACTGCAGTCATTAGCTGTCTGTTAGGCTTCACCTCAGCTAATTAGCCTCTGAACTGGACCTCTGGACTGTTTTTGTGCTGTTGGAGAGTTTTAACCCTTTATCACTCTAGCACAAATGGTAACAGAGTTACGCTCACTTAAAGAGCCTTTATAAAATGGGCCAGCTACCAGGTGATGGGTTTAAAAATAATACATGAATAAAAACAATAATAATGAAATTAATATGTCCAAGAAGTCTGAAATTCAGTTCAGGTGAGTGTAACTCTAGGATTTTATTATTTACCTGCTTCTGACGATGCAGCCCAACAACTAAGCTAGCTAGCGTTAGCTTATAACTTAACACTCCCTTCTGTCTCCAAAAACCCTTTAATAGTGTCAATCTCTTTTAAGCCTCATGAGGTATCAAAACTGCATGTCTTACAAAAGTGCTTAGACTGTGTAAAAAGCTGGACTGCTAAAAACGTTCTCAACTTAATGAAGAAAATACTAAAGTTGTTGTTTGTGCTCCAGCATACCGCTCTAATACTGGACTCCTGGTCTTGGTCCATCAGCCTCTTATGTCAAGTCTTCCATCAGGAACCTCGGGCTAAATTTTGACTCTGGTTTTACTTTAGATGGTCACGTTCAGTCATTCATGTTTTTATCACTTACAAAATATTCTAGTAGTAGTAGTACTACTAAGTAGTATTATCTCACAAACATAACAGAAAACTGTTATTCATCCTTTTGTTGTTTATTCACCTGCCTAAACAAAGCATCATTGGACCACCTGTAGACTGTACAGAACGCTGCTGCCAGACTTCTGACCAAACTACCAAAGTTTTCTCACGTCACACCGCTACTCGTCCGGCTCCATTGGCTCCCCTTCCCCTTCAAAGTACACTTCAAGATCTTGGTTCTCACTTAAAGGACTCTGAATGGTCAAGCACCAGTATGCATAAACGAACCTTTACATCTGTATGTCCCAGCAGGTCCCTAAAGTCACGTGACCAAGGCCTGCTGGTTGCGCCACGTACGAGGCTGAAAACTAAATGGAAGTTTTACCTACTTACTGTGTTACTTAACAGTCTGAGCATTTTCTTATTATTTTGGGCCGTTTGATTAATAAAACCAGATTTCAGTAAATAAACCACACTTATCTTTGGGTGCTGAACAAAACCATATTTTTGTTTGAGGGTTTTCCTCGATTCCATCCTGTAGTAGAGTCAAAACAGCAGTTCTGCTTTCTTTTTGTGTTATAGTTTTATTGGTTTTAGAGAAAAGAACTTCATATTATTGTGATATCGACATCAATGTGTGTGACGGTCAGTCTTACTTTACACTCCTCGTCCAGCAGGTCCAGGATGCCGAGCCGAGCCTCGATCAGGTCGATACACGGCTGGTTATCGGCAAAATCGATCAGAGTCCAGGGGATCTGCTCCTTCATGTACTCCTCCTGCTCCAGCTTGAACACATGCTGAGGAGGTAGGAGGATAACGGTTTGAATCAGTGAAATCCTGAGAGGTGAGCCGATTCACATTAAAGTTCATCAAAAAACTCACAGAGTTGAACTGCTGCTGGAGTTTCTCGTTGGCATAGTTGATGCAGAACTGCTCAAAGCTGTTCACCTCAAATGTTTCAAACCTGCAGAAAAACCACAGAAACCTTCTTATCAAGGTCAACAAAACAAACAACAGTAGGTGAAACAGGTGGTTAGAGGCGGGGCTTCGTACCCATAGATGTCAAGGACTCCGATGAAGGAGTGCTGCTTGATGGACGTCTGCAGGGAAAGATTGA
Organism: Benitochromis conjunctus; assembly: GCA_015052645.1. Lineage (NCBI taxonomy): Eukaryota > Metazoa > Chordata > Actinopteri > Cichliformes > Cichlidae > Benitochromis > Benitochromis conjunctus. The sequence continues at coordinate 34,593 of VOQK01005297.1, forward strand.
TGTGCTCTACGATCCAGTCGAACATGCGGGCGTAGATGTGCTTGGCGAGGGCGTCGCGGGCGTTGTTCGCCTGCTTGGTGGACATGGTCTTCACGTACGTCTCGGAGGTGGTGGCCAGCTTCCTGTGGCAGAGCCAGTGCTCCATCTGCTGCAGCTCCACACCCAGCAGTTTGCAGAAGTGCTGCAGGTGGACGTCCTTCCTCTGAGACACGAACAGAGTCTGAGTCAGAGCACCAATAAAAGCAGAGAAAAGACTGAATGAAAGGCTGCGGATATACCGAGATGTGGCAGGACTCCCCGTCTCGGTCTGAGCAGATCTCAACGTTCCCCAGATGAAGGATGGAGGCGATGACTTTAAAGATGCTGCTCTGACTGCTCTCCTTTATACCTGCAAATCAAAAACATGACAGAAGAGTCCAGAAAAGTCTTTTTAAAGGGAGTCACAGGGAGGACGCTTCCCTGCATCTGAAACCAGCACATACTTTCAGCATGTGCTGGTTTCACACTACAACTGATCCAGAGTCAGAGTTCTTACTACGAGCAGGGAGACAAAACACTGAAGAGCAGTGTTAAAGTTTAAAATCCTTTTATTGTGTTTAATAGTCTAAAATGATCTCACTCTAATGCACACATCCCACACCTTAACATATGTTAATTAAGTTTATTTCTATTTGTATTCTGTTTTATTATTTTGACTTTCAAGTCTTTTCACTTTTGTGCTTTATTCACTGATGAGCTTTTTGCCAATTGTGCTTTTTGTCCCACTTTTACTTTACTGTGAACAATTATTAAGTTAGCGTACACAGGCTGCCCCTTCTGACTGAAATTAAAGGGACGTCCACACAGGAAGTGACAAGCTGCTGTGCAGAATCAAGTGACTGTGAAAAGTCAATGACACTGAAACAGACAACAGGCCAACAGCAAATTAAAATGTGCTGTTTTCAAATGTTAGGGGAGCCAATGAAGAGGCTACGAATGGGAGTGAAGGACACGACAGTCAAAGCACAAACACTGGAAGAGTCTGGAAAGGCCACCAGCGACCACCTACAAACACATGCTTGAGGAAATCAAAGTTCCATTACCGAACACGGTGTTCGGGACAGACTCATGACTCTTACCCAGCAGCGTGAAGGCCTCTCTGGTCTTCTTAAAATCTTCGGCGTCATTCACGCCCTCGATGAAAATGTTCTCGCCTAAAGACGTGTAGGTGAAATCCTCTGCGCTGGCTGACAGAAGAGAAGAAGAACTGATCACAAGATGAAACTGAATATTCCACAGCAGTGAGCTGAATCATGTTAACATGAAGAAGCAGGAAAAGACTTCAACCTTAGCTCTGAACAAACACCTTTTTTCTTTGAGGGATGAAAAACAATTTGACCCTGAGGCCGACTTAAAGAAGCGTGGCTTTAGACTAATAAACATCCATTAAAATATAATTATCCAACCAAAACACAGCTCCCAAACTCTGGACTCACTAAGGACGAGGTCTTTGAACTCTGGTAAACTGGCAGAGGCGCAGAGCTGGTAGAAGATGTGATAATTCCTCTCGTCCTCAGCCTGAGAAAGAAACAACAAACTCTTTACACAGACGAACCAATCAGGTTCAATCAAACGTCCTCAGCGTGTCCGTGAGACTGACCTGAAACACGACGCGGGACTTTTCCAGCAGGTACGTGCGCATGTTGGCACCGATGATGTGGTAATGTCTGTTGAAACCGATCTGGATGTACTTTCCGAAGCGGCTGCTGTTGTCATTGCGAGTTGTTTTTGCGTTTCCAATCGCCTGATGGAAAAAGAGACAATATCATCTGTGTTCTGTAAGACTGTGCAGCAGCTCCTCCTGCTGCATGGATGCAGTTTGATTCCAAGTGAAACAGCGGCGCACACAGAAAGCTGCATTTGACTGTTCTCCCCCCCCGCAGTCACCTCTGGACTGCCTACAGCACGCTCCATAGAAGTCCTTGAAGTACAAAGTAGATTAGCTGAGATTTTGTCCTCGGCCTTAAAATTAACATCAAGTTGAAAGACTGAAACACCAGAGAGGATTCTCTGGTGTAAGCCTGCTCAGTACTGGACCTCCAGGAAACCATTAAAAACAATCTGGAAGGTGTCCAGGGGTGAAAACAAAGTCATTGGAAATGGACCAATTCACACAAAATTTTAAATCCCAGACTCTCCGCCTACAATGTGTTTGGAAGGAGGTTTATTTAACCTGCAATGTGGTGACTGATATAAAAAGATTATTAACGTGTTGTTGGCATTGTAATATAATATGAAACAAGGCTCCGCCCACTCACCTCCATAATGGGACTAGACGCTAGAACTTTGTCCTCGACGTTGGTGTCGCTGGCCGAGCCGCCCACCGTGGCGAAGAACCTCATGGCGTACTTTGCAGACACCGTCTTCCCTGCTCCGGATTCTCCGCTCACGATGATCGACTGATTCCTCTCATCTCTGACAAACACCACAGAAGAAGAAAAACAATCATACCGCCTCTATGGTTACAATGCAGGGCTTCATTTCCTTCAACAGAAGTTAGAAGATGGTTGGCACTGAGAGAATGATTAATAATAATAATAATAATAACTGATGTAAATACCAAATTATTCACTTTTCTAAAGAAGGTTTATCAAAATATTTAGATTACAGTCTTTAACTCTTTTTTAAAATATTAAAATAATTTTAATTATTGTTGGTAAGAAATTTAAATTTTCACAATATAAATCAAAAATGATTAGATTTCCATTTTCTAAATATGTCGTCAAAGCAGAAATATATCTCTAAACATATAAATCTCACATTACCCTAACCCTAAAACAAAAATATCTCACCTTTAAGTTTTCAGTATAATTTTTACTTTTCATTTTAAAAATCATAATTTCTTTGACCTAAAACCAGAATAAGTGGAATCTGTTTTTTTTAAGTTTTACATCAGTTAAGATGAATACTCATTTCTAGTAATCCTCTTTATACTTTATAAATTTTACTGAGCAGCAAATGTGGAATAGTTGCAAAAATGTAAATCTATCACTTTGTGTACACAGATATGAATCCTTCAGGTTTTTTCCAATAAATTCAGTCCAAGAATCACAACAACGTATTTTTATAGTGCAAACTGGGCAAACACTGAAAGCACAGTTACAGTGCTCAGCATAAATGAGTACACCCCACTATATTTGTCAGAAAACCTTTAGTTTCCTTTCAGAATCAACATTTCTATGAGATACTATAAAAATATTCCCACAAATGTGGGTCATTGATTGCAAACAAGATTTGTTAATTTGTACACACAAAAAAAAGATTTTCCTTACAAATTTATTCAAGCCCATGTCACAAAAATGAGTACACCCCAATTATAGTCTTAGGAGAAAAGCCACACTTAAGACTACAAAATTCGAATTAACAGGCATTCAACCACAGGTGAGTCTAATGATTCATTTTAGAGGTGTCCAGCAGACAGGTGACTATAAAAGGGCCTTACTTAACAAAAAAAAAAGCCCTTCCCATTTCATGCTGTCAGCAATGACTCCACAGAGAAAGGAAATCATTTCTTTACACAAAAAAGGTGAGGGCTACAAGAAGGTCAGCAAAGCTTTACATATCAGTCAAAATACTGTAGCAAAAGTGATCCAAAAATTTAAGAAAGATGGAAGTGCAACCATCTTACAGAGACATCCAGGCCGTCCACGGAAGTTAACATCTCGACAGGAGCATCTTCTGATGAGAAGGGTTGAAGAAAATCGCCATGCAAGTTCACTGCAGTTAGCTAAAGCAGTAGAAAGCCAAACTGGAGTGACCGTTTCCCGTGACACCATACGGCGCACACTGCAGAGGAATGGCATGCATGGGTATCGTCCACGAAGGAAGCCTCTCCTAAAGCCCATACACAAAAAAGCACGCCTAGAATTTGCTAGGGCCCATGCTGAAAAAGATGAAAACTACTGGGACTCTATGCTCTGGAGTGATGA
>VOQK01005301.1:13333-31204 GCA_015052645.1 Benitochromis conjunctus
GGTTTGTTTTTTTTGTGGGTTTTTTTGGGGGGGGGGGGGTTGATCAGCCTGAAGAGGCGTTGGAGACAGTAGTAACAGCACCTAATCTTCTTTACCAGTTGCCATCTGTTTTGACAGACACAGCTTCTTTTTTCTAAAAGTGTTTCTTCCTCTCTGAAGTGCTTCCTGTTGGCTGTCTCTATGTTTTGAGAATCTATACAGTATTTCTATTATTTTTCTTTTTTTTTCTTTCTGTCAAACAAAGTTCACACTCATGAGCTACTTTGCCAATTCTTTAAAGTTTCCTTCCTTTATGTCATTTGTGTCACTGTTTTTAAATTCAGCTGTCAACTCCAAAACACATCCATAGCACATTTCCTGCCCAGATCCCTCATGTCCTGCAACCACGTCTCTCAGTCTTTCCTCCTCTGTGACTATTTCTTATCACACCATTCCTGTCAAGTGATAACTTGCTACCAGGATATTGCATGACAGCTGGTACAGTTAGTTTTATTTTTTATATCATTTTTGCTGTACTTTGCTTTTCAGTTTACCAGCAATCATGGTACACATAAAAAGAAAAATGTGACGGGGAAAAATGATATATAAAATTCCAGTTTCTGACTTTAACTTGCCCGCTTCTTGACTTTTTTGCATATATTTGTCATACTTGCATGTTTCAGATCATCAAAACTTATTTTAAGAACTGCAGGTCTCACTTCCTTCAGTTACGGTCAGTGTTCATGACTCAACCTGAAGAAAGAGACCGGGGAAAATGGCATCAATGGAAGATTTCCGAGGAAAAAACCAGTGCTGACCCAAAAAGATCACAAAAGGCTCGTCTCACATATACGAAAAACAACTTAATGATCCACAAGACTTTGAGGAAAATATTCTGTTAACTGATGAGACAGCAGTTATACTTTGTTAGTTTTACACCAAATGAAACAAAACAGCATTTCTTGATGGACATTCAGAGCTCTTCGTTGGATGTTGGCTGCCATTTGTTCCATTCTCTGTTAAGATAATCCCCCACTGCTCCGATAAGGAGTCATGGATTGGACTGCATGGAGGCTGATAGTGTTAGATTGTGTGTTTTTTTTAATCTAGATATACTTTTACTATATTGCTACCATGGTTGCAGCCACTCCCAATCAGTTTCTTGGGTGGTGGATCTAAACCAGATGGTACTTTCCTACCTTCATAGTTCCATCAGTTTTGGCAACAGCTCATGACAGAGCCTCCACCAGTCCAGTCCTTCAACCTGAAAATAGTCAGGTACAAAACCAGACTGAAACTAAGTGAAAGGGCAGCCACTGTCCAAGAAAATTTTTTAAAGGACTTAAAAAAAAAACCTGGAGAATTATTGCTCAAGATCACTTTAAGAAATTATTAGCCTGTATTCTTGGAAGCTTAATACTAAGAAATGAGCGGTGGCTCAACACTTGTTCACAGTTCCGCATCACACAGTAAGTGACAAAAGACGTGAAGCACAGCAGACATATCCTTTTATGATTTGAATACTCACAGGTTCTACTTTTGTTTTTTCTGGGGCCAACCTCGCAGCTACAGGGGGATCTGACACCTAACCGAGAACACAGGAAGAGGAGGACACACTGTATCATTCACCCTCCACACAGAAAAAGACTATAGCAAGCTCTGACTACCTTGAATATGCAACGACAACCCAAATGACTTGCTGGACATAGAGCAAGTAAATTTGTGTCGAGCTTATTAAAAGTAAGGCTAGTCCAGATAGCACACACAGCTAGCTTTCTGATGGTTTTTCTATAGCAGCAGGACACATTCTAGCTAGTTTGCTTGCTGGCTCAAGACTTTTGCACAGTACTGCATATTGCTGCTGTAAAGTTGGGAGTCTCTGTTTAATTTGGTTGCTTCAGCAAATAAACTTGGTTAAAACTTGGATTGCCAATGCCGCTTCAAATAACTTGATGCACCATTCATAACAGCATTTCCAAGACTGTTTCCAATTCATACAATTTAAGTCAGAAATATTAAAATGAATGTTTTTAATCATCACTGGGCGATATATATAATATATATCTATGCTGGATATTTTGCACGGTGAAGAGAAAGCATGTGAACTATACAGAATCCTAACACGCTGTCCTGCTGGATTCAGCAACGCCTTCCTGCTTGTATCCCACGTATTTGTGCAGCAGTCACAGGGGCTTAAGCCTCGATTAATCCTTAATTCTCAGATCAGCCTATCCTTTTTAGCTCTGGCACGTTTGTAAAAGAAACATCATATCTTCCCTTCTGCCCTCGATGACTCAGCAAACCCCTCAATCCTGGATGCTGTTGAGGGACTTTAATCCGCATTTATTTGTTCCTTACTCCAATGCGTGCATACTTCCATAAACAAGCCTGTTATGTTAACACCATTAGCCCAAGTCCCAGCGGCTAGAACGATGATGCAGATACCAAAGAGGTATTCATCCTGCTCCATTCACTGCATTTCCTGACCAAATTCATGAGATGATTTTCCTGTAAATGTAACTGTAGCATCTCATTTTACTGTTTTCGCTCATTCTCTGGACAGATAGCAACACTTTTGGTAGACAGGAACTGTAAAAGCACATGTGGATGGGAGTAGAAAAAGAAGAAACTTTTTTTTTTTGTCTTCTATATCATTAAACTACATTAAAAAAAGTGTCAGTACATTTTCCCTTTATGTCTTATTCAATTTCCCCAAAAAGATATGCAATTGTCTTTGGAGGTTTTATCCTTATCGAGCTGTTTTCACATGAACCTGATTTAATGTCCTAACAAAGCTAATGAGATGGAGAGCAGCGATAGCCACAAGTGAACCAGACAAAAACAAAGATTTAAGGTAGCCCCTGGAGGTAAAGAGGAGACAAGGCAGGGGTTCCACAACAAAACACTTTAAATGATGAATGCTGTGAGTGAAGTAACGCTAATCCTAAATACACTTCACTAATAGGATTGTAATCAACTGAAAACCCACCGACTTCATCAGATTACAAGCCGGGAAAATCCTACAGACACAGTGTTGTTACCTGAACCTGTTTCTTGAATAGAACAAAAGATGTCTACATTTAGACACATCCATAATTACGTCAGTGCCATGAAACATCTTGTTCTGTTGGTTTTATCAGTTTGCTCGTGTGGGATAGGCTCGTGTCCCCTGCTCAGTTGAACAGGGTAAGCGGAAGAACACGGATGGATTTATGTCTCCCAAAAAACTGTTTAAACCAAGAGGAAAAAAATCCCATTCCCTTTTTTCCACTCAACATTATCATGACTAAAATAATGATGAAGTCCTTTTTTAGTTTATCAGATATTGTATAAAAAGAAGGGGAAGAAATTATGTTTAGAAAAATGTTTCTGGTCCCGGATTTGATTCTGCCAGCTGGAGTCTGCCTGTGTGGGTTGTTTTCAGTAAGTTGGAGCTTTAATCTTTACAGACAATAATAATAATGATATTAAAAAAACAAACAAAAAAAAGGAGCGCCAAACAGAGATAGTCACATGGAGCAAACCAACATGAATTTCAATACTACCATTTGGCAAGATAGAGAGAACAAAGGGACCTTTACATAAACACACATTGAGACAGAGGGAGGAAGCGAGAGGGAAACTCTGAAACAAATAAACACAAATAACAAACTCAAGCAGAAAATGAAGCTAAATAAAGGCCAATGAATCAAAACTAAGAATAGAATAGTAAAACCATCTGAAATCAATAATTGCTAAACTGTAGCTTACAAAAAAAGAGGACATCAAATAGAAATCTCAACAGTTTCCAGACACCAGATTGCAACCAAAACATTACAAGACGAATCTATAACTAAGACTTCAAATTATAAAAGAAAGGACACAGAACAAAAACTCTTCACTAGAATTAGAATTATGATGAATACAGAAATATCAATGAACACGATGCAAACTCCAAAGAAATACAAACCCTATAAACATTAATTCAATTTTTGAAATATATCTGTCGTTCAGATTTCCAACAAGAAGAAAATGCAAACTACTAACAACTTAAACTAACATTAGTCAGAACCTGGCATTAATGAAACCAAATAATACAGCAAAAATACCAAACACAAAACCCTGAAGCAAAAGCCACGGGCCATGACATGGCCATGGTTCTGGCACCTCATCATATGACAGCTGGGACAGACTCCAGCCCCCCTGCAAACCTAAACTGGATAAGCAGTTAAGAAAATGGATTGGCGACGCAAGACACCATACTAGCATCTGGTTAATGTGATGCAGTGGATTATGTCATTGGCACAAGAGCCTGCAAACTAAAGTTAGCAGTGCACATTGTAATGTCGATATTTGTTTGGAGGAAGCAGGATGAAAACAGTGTTGATATTTGAATCTTAGATAAGAACTTTAGCAGTGCAGCTAATGTGAGTTGCTATTTAAAGTTTGTGGGTTTTAGAAGCATGCAAAGGGTTGCTTCCTGCTTATCATCACTAGTGATAGTGTGTAATGACTTTACCTTGTATTTGCTTAGGACTTTAGCTCTGCACTGTAAGTACTGTGGATGCTTAATGTGGGCTTCAGTTAATGTTCACATCCAAAAATCAGAAAAAAAAGACGCTATTACGTCAACAGGCTATTTCTCAAATTGCTGATGCATGTTTTCTTGGAAGACTTTGGGCAGCATAATCACTGAGTCTAACGTAACACCTTTGGGTTGTGGTTGAATGGCACGAATGTGCAGCGGTCAAAACACGGATCGGAGAGGTTTCCCAACACCTCAAACACCATGGACCGATACTTGTTAGAAGTGAAGAGGGCCTGCCTTATTTGGGCATGTTGTTCTTCATAAAGGTCACAGTGAGTGCGTGGATCACGAGGAAATGCAACAATAAAAAAATCCCATACGCAGGTCCTTCACTAGCAAACATGTTGACTCAGAAAAATAGTAAAGTAAAGGTGTTATCTCTGACACGAGACATGGTTGTTATTTATATAAAGCTAAAACCCCATGTAGATTTACTTTAAGAAAAAATCAAATCACAATCACAGTTGCTTTTAAAGCACCTTCGTAAGCCAACTGGTGTTCAGCAGTGTATCAGAGCTCATTAAATTATTTTTTTGTATTCTTGTATTCTTATCAAATCTGATTGTTTCTTTAATTCCCCCCCAATCTCTGTATAACCTACTTACCAGACTGCTGGTGGCAACCTCACCAACAGTTACACAACTTGTATCCTTCCCCTGTGGTTTACACTGTTGACTGTGCACCTTAATTCAGATTAATGAGCCTACTGTGTGGAGCTGGCATTAGTCTGTGTGTGTCATCCAAAGTCGTTATGTGATACAGGGGAAATGCATCAAGCTTGTTAAAATCACCGGGGGCGTGTCTGGCCGAACTCACTGTACTCACTGACTCATGGGTAGAGTAAAATGTTTCATCACCAATTATTGTTGAAGTAAATCTGCATGAGGGATGCATTTTTTCCCTGCCGTTGGGTCTTGGTTATTAGCTTTGTCACGCTGTCTTTTATGTGAGATCTGTGGGTGCTTGGAGATCTGGATTGTACCTGTAAAGCAATTTAGGTCAACTTCTGTTGTTTGTAAAATGTGCTGTATAAAAGATATTGACTCCACTTGACTCCACTCCAAGAAGAAACAGATTTCTAGAAAGAGCGAACAACAGGTTTTTAAACAGAGCTCATCTTAAAAATGGAGATTTACACAGTTGCTGTAGCTGTAAAACTTGTACTATTCGTGTGACAAGAAAATGTTGAATCTGAAAAAAGAAAAAGTGGGTTGAAGCTTTTGAGTCAGTGCCACTTTAATTCTAAAAAGAACATGACACTTGAAGGTTAGCAGGCATTATAAAAAACTGAAAAACTAGCAAAAACTGAATGATGACCCATGATGGGGAAGCAGGAGAGAGTGATCATAAACTTTGAGCTGATCGCTATCTGTCTTCCGTATTTGAGGAGTGCAGCTCAGAAAATTACAACTGTATCACTTTATTCTCAGAAAACATGCTTCATGCATTGATGAAATACCCATAACAACTCAGTCTTGGGCATTGATCAGAACTGTAGCTTTCTTTTGACGAGGCAGGTGGTAAATCTAATGAGAATCGCTTGTCATCGCGCTTACTGCTGTACTTTTACCCAGCTTTGTTTATCACTGTACAGTACACTCAGATCCTCCACTCCTCCTGACCTTGCCAGATAAGGTCAAACTACTCATCTGTCCGCTGCTGCCATGTGGCTTTGGATTATCTTAAGGCCACGGCTTGGAGGAGAAGCTGGGGCAGAATCGAGGGAAGCTGGAAGTAAAAGGATTTGGGCAGTGGCAGGGCAGTTGCACTAATACACAGACTGAGTGGATGGGATTTCCAGTAATTTTTCCAAATGTGGAGTATACTGTATTTAACTGCTGATTTAATTTATGATCCAACAGAGGTGGAAATTGAGGACATGGAAACTAACATTGCGCTGTTACTATGGGTAACAAAAGTCAGTTTAGAAGCCTTGTAAAATAGCTCCCCTTATAAATAGAGATCAAAGGGCATTTTTAGCCATACTGTGAATTAATTTAGCCAGCTTGTATCAGCTGATCATCAGCTGACTTCCCTGAATAGACAGATTCACTTTAGAGGGGTATTTTGGAAATGCTATTATTTGATTTGTGGCTGCTATTTATAGCGAGCAGAAGTCAAACCATTTAACATTCTGCATTCACTCACATAATTTCCACGCAATCTGATTTGATCACATTTTATCAGACAACATTCCCAAAGTTAACTGATGAATTTCAGAATGTGTGGATTCAGACTGGTTATGAGCGTTTACCAAACTGTCTGCAGGCTAACTGCAACACAGAAAAGATTAGAATATGTTGCCTGATCTGACGAGTCTCGACTTCTGCCACGACATGATAGCAGAAATTGAGAGCAGCTGCTTCCAGTGGTGCCATGTAGGACTACTGAGCAATGACCCCGCTTCACTAATCTCTTAACCTAATGTTGTGTTTACAATGTAGTGAATAATGAGGAGGAAGAGCTTTTCCTAGTACCAGCACTTCCACACCTAAGAAGGAAAGTGTTATAATTTGGCTATAAGTAAACAAGCAGACGACGTTAGTCTGATATGATAGGATGGTAGGGAGAGAATATGGTCTAAACAACTTGAAATCATGGAGCCATCCTGCTTTGTATTGACAGTTCAGGCTGCTGCTAGTAGTGTAACGGCATTGGTAATATTTTCTCGGCACACTTTAGGTCCCTTAGTACCAACTAAGAGTTGGTTAAACACCTCAGTCTACCCAAGTATTGTTGTTGTCCAACCCTTTATGACCACAGTGCACCCATCTTCTGATGACTGCTTCTCACAGGATAACACGCTATGTCACAAAGGTGAAATCATCTCAGACTAATTTGTTGACATGACAATGAGGTCAGTGTGCTCAAACGGCCTCTGCCGTAACACATTGATGCCGAACCTGGTACTAGCAAGATGTTCCTAAAGAAAGGTGTCCAGTGAGTGGATGTCTACCACACCTGCACAGTTATCACAAAAAGTTTAAATCCAGCTTCAAAGGTGTTGTTGTTTTTAATGTTTTATGGAACTTTGAAAAAAGTCTTAAAGCAGCCTAAGAAAAACAAAAAAATTAAATCAGAAAAAGAAAACATATCATTATCAATCATAGCACTTCATTTAACCTTCTTTTATTCAACTTGATTTTTAATTAAATTTTTTTTTCTTGTTTGTTTCCTTGGATATTGTGTGTGATGACACGAATTTGATCCCATACATTTCCTGCCTAACAAACCAAAACACAAACGCACATATTAGAAACTCCTTGGCACACATATAAACCTGGCCCACACGTACCAATCAATACAAAGTTTACACATGGATTAAGTGTACTGAGCTGTATCTGCAGGTGGTTGCCACAGCTGAATGATTTATCCATTTTCCACTTCTCTGTCACAGACCCTTGGTTATGCAACAATTTAACACTAACCAGACAGTCTTGCAGCTTTTCTTGCTTTCCACTTCTTGACTTACAGTATCTTCTCTGTCCTACCTTATTTTATGTTTCCGGTTTGCTGTGTTTGTTTATATAATGCAGTAATAAGGCAAGTCTCAGCTGCAGCCAAGAAGCATTTTTGCTCCTCCTTATAGAAACAACACAAATAACAGATTTCAGAAATAATGGAAAATGGTCTGGGCGGGCACGTGGGAAGGAAAACAAAATCGGCATCACTGCCTATACAAAGGATACCTGATTACAATCAGCTATTACATACAGTAACAAGCATCTAAGATACATTTGGAAAAGATCTCCTCTACTTATACAAAAGCTTCATTTGCAGAAATAGAAATATGTTGGCAGCACGTCTGACTCTGAGCTCAGTTGTATAAAGTTTGTCCTCCATCAGAAAGACTGATGAGCTAAAGGGGGTTTACAGTAGTTTCCATCTTGGCTGTGAGTCATACATCTGCAAACTGGATCTCCTTGAGGATTTATGTCAGCCAAGTCTGTGCAAGTTAATGCAGGAAAACCACAAAGAGAGCACAGAATGAGTAGTAAGTATAATCATAATGGCAGATGAACAGAGATATGATTGCCGGGTTTTCAGAACAAATCAGGATATTTATGATAATAAAAACATAACGAATACATGTTTACTTTTTATTTTTTAAAGTAATATTCATTGAAAAGTAAGAAAGGGTATGGTGATAAGAATAAATAAGCAAACAGGCATTAAAGAGGATTAGGGATCTGAATGATGATGAACTCTTTCACTTCTAATTAAATTCTTTTTACAATGTTCCGTTCCTCTGCATTTCTACATCCACTTATTTAACTGTTAAGCGTTAATGCAAATGCTTGTTTAGAAATTTCACGCGGCGCTCACAGTCGAACGCACTTACATGTTTCCTAGAAGGACAAAAATCTATTGAAAAGTCATTATACTGTATGTGTGTGTGTGTGTGTGTGTGTGTGTGTGTGTGTGTGTGTGTGTGTGTGTGTATGGCTGCAGAATGGAAAACATTAAGTATGAGCTTAACCACAGCTCGTGGCTCTCCAAGTTATTTTTTAGAGATTGGATTAAAAAAACCCCATCACAGTTAAAACACTCGAGCACCCTTTTAGGTTTGTGCAACCCTCAACAACATGCTTAGATATTAGCAAGTATTTCCATCAGACACCTACATATCTTCAAGAGCCAAAAACAAGGGGGAGAGGTCAAACCTCTGAGTGATAACATCCATTTAGAGCAGCCCAGGATTCGTTGGGGCAGGTTACCGTCTGACATTAGAATGAGTTGCTTCCTCTCCTGTCTGTCAAAGTCTGATTAGTTAGTGTGAGGTACAGGGGGTGTCAGCTTCGGGGAGTGGCACGGTCACACAAGCTGACACGTCAACAGCTGTTCTCTGTTGGCTTCGGGCCACATTCAGTGATTGCAGACCATTAATTCTTTGATGGCTGTACATTTTATAGCCTGCCTATAAAAGTGGATTGTAAACTTGAGGTAAAAATATAACAAAGGACGGGCAGAGAACATGAGAGGAGGGATGGTGCAAATTATGAAATAGAAAATAAGAGCCCAAGGTCGAGGGTCGGACAATCACAGTGTAGTTTATGTAACTGTTAAGCATACAAGGAAGTAGCATAAACATGATATTGTATGAATAAGCCTATTCTCATGATAAGCTCTAATGTTGGACTGTTTAATCTGCAGTTTACCATTCAAAATGTTGCATATAACAATAAACTGATGCTAGCAACAGTCCATTCATCACAAGTAGCAAATGTGTCACATCAAAGAGTGAAACTCAACATTTTAAATACAAAAAAATCCAAATCAAAATGAGGCGATTTGCAAGTAAAGTTGGTAGTGCAACATAATGAGCCACATTATCTGCTGTTGTGTATTAAGGAGCTTCACTGTGACGATGGGTGCTCTGCTAAAACACTTTAAACTGGGGCCTACTCACTGAGATGCCTGTCGCTGCTTGCATTTTGCCCTACAGTCATGTGAAAAGACTGCATAGGCTCCTGTGAAAGAGCGAGTAGACCCCATGATTCAGTAGCTTGTAGATCCTTTAGCAGCAGTAACTTGGTGTAATCATTTCCTGTATGACTTCATCAGCGTCTCAGACTGTTGTGGAGGCATTTTGTCCCACTTTTCTTTATAACATGACTCAGTTCATTGAGGTTTGTGCGTTCATGCACAGCTCTCCTAAGATCCTGTCACAGGATTTCAGTCAGGTTGAGGTCTGGACTTTGACACCTCGATTCTTTTCTTTTTCAGCTATTCTGTTGTGGATTTGCTGCTGGGCATGGGATCTGTTAGTTTGAACCAAGTTTTAACTGTTGCACAGATGGCCTCACAGTTGACTCTAGAATATTTTGGTATACAGAGAAGTTCATGGTTGACTCGATGGCTTAATGGTGCCCAAATCATCACCCCTCTACTAAAGTGCTGATCAGTCAGTATGAGGTGTTTGTCCTGAGATGCTGTGTTTGGTTTCCACCAACTGTGATACTGTGCATTAGGTCCAAACATCTCCACTTTGATCTCATCTCAAGGTTTGTTCAGCTTTGGAAACCTGAGACATGCCATAGATGACATACATGACATAGACTGAAAAGACTTTCTCCTAGCAACCCTTTCAAAGCCACAGTACTTCCGTCTTTTTTATAATCTGTCATTAACTTGAACATTTAACATAATCTAGCTGAGAATCTATGGGGTAGCTCTTGTTTCTCGGGATGAATTTTCTCCTCTGAAGATTGTGGCAACAAACAGACCTGTAAACTGCCAAAACTGGTGTTATAGAGGTGCTCGCAATCACTGATAGTCAATGATCGAGTGCATTTTATTAGCGCCTATGGAAGCAGTAAAGGTGTACTCAGTACTCCATACAACCCTGTGAAAACCTTCTTTTTCTAATGACTGTAAATGGTTGTGATGGTGCTGGAGTTTATTGCCAATGACGACAACATTACAGAAGTTAATGCAAGATCTTAATTTTCTGCTTGTCACAAGCAAAACTCTAATAAATCAATTACTCTGCAAAGCATCTGTTCACTGTGATCATGTGGATGACTATCAACGCAACACTTACACAACAGTCTCGTTTACTTGTGGGAGCAGCTGGTTACAGTAGATGCCATTTAGGAGTACTGAGCGATAACCCTGCTTCACTAATATTTCAACCATATGTTGCATTTGCAATGTAGTGAATAAAGCGGAGGACGAGTTACTAGGAAGTTTTCCTAGTACCAACACTTCCACGCCTAACAAGAAGGAAAGTGTCACATTTTGGCTATATGTAAACAAGCAGACAAGCGTTAGCCTGTGCAGGAATACACTGAGGGTGATGGGGTTATCCCTGCCCTGCAGTTCCTTATTATGTAGTTTGGGAAATGCAACTCAGTAAACAAAGCACATCATCGCGACAGGAAATTATTGCAAGAAGGAAGACAACTGTCAGAGGCAGTAATTTCCAGAAGGAAGTATTTCCATGCCTCGGTTCCAAAGGCCTGCAAGTCACCTGCATCCAATGACATTCAATTTGGTAGTTATTATCATACTCACGGGAGGATTATCTAATCTGTTATAACGCACACCTGATACTTATTCACTCGCACAAGCACAGAAAATCTCTGATTTGTTTATTTTTTCGACCCGTTTGTGTATTCTTGGTTGATTACGGCTCCTTTGGGGTGAAATCTATAATGCTGTATTTGCTGTATTTTATTTACAAGAAGCAAACACATGTGTTGGGTGAAGCTGTGCTGTTGTTTTGGACGGTGGTGCTTTTTTTTTTTCCACTCTGAGGTTGTCTTGTCTTTAAAAGTAAGTCTTGTTAAAAGGACTTTAAATAGTTTATTCGGCTGGTGGTTAGACAAGCGTGGAATAACTGGATTTGGATCTGCTGTAGTAATCACAAAGGCTTAGCAACAACCTTGCTGATGACAAATGAGCTTTTTCCACTATGTGACTGCTTTCACTTCCTTTTGGATCTATTCCTGTCTCAGACATTGTGTCCCACATATGATGCTGGCATGAGTATCTTTGTGCTTTTGTGTGAAAAATATAACCTTAAATGGAGCAAAAATTTGAATGATGCAAACATTTCGCTGAACCATTCACGTACATGTTTCATATGTTTAAGGACGGTTTTATTTCAGCGAATTCTGCTGCAGCTGCACAGTGATACTGTTCTGCAGCTAGCACAGTACTGGCGTGTTTGCTGAAACGCCTCATTAAAAGCTGGCGTATATACAGCATGCACATAAATCAACCTGTCACAGCTCCTCCACCTTGTAGAAAGGTTTATAAATATTTTCTATCAAAACCTTTTGGCAGTGAATACATTTCATTGTTTGCTGAGTGAATACCCTCAACAGTATTTAATCATATCATCTTTTGTCTTTGTCTTTTTCTGTGTCACTGCACAGGCATTGACATATTGATCTGCAGTACTTATATATCAGGCGCCAGCTACATAAACTGTTATTTCACAAAAAGCAGCTCTGTAACACAATATCTCCCTCATTCTCCTGCCATGAAAATGTCAAGGAAAGACCTTTCTCAGTGACAGTAAAGCGACCTCTTCGTGCCTTTGTCACCCAGTAACACAGTGGACAATGTCAGTGTGTACTGGCTGTGTTTTAAATTTGTGCCAAAAACTCTGGGAGGAAATAAAAGGAATAAGTAAAGGTTAATCAGCACTGAGGTAAGGTGAAGAATAAAGTTGTAACATATAGTATTTGTGACACAATTAAGAAAAATGAATATTTATCCTATTTTTTTTTCACCCTGTAACAAGAAAAGTCTTTACACTTTTATGTAATGCCAACAACAGCAGAAGACCATACTGGGTCCACTCCTGTCAGCTACTAACAGGAGACTGAGGCTACAGTTTGCATAGGCTCACCAAAATTGCACAATAGAAGATTGGAAAAATGCTGCTTGGTGTGATGACTCTTGCTTTCTGCTGTGACGTTAGGATGGTAGAGTCAGAATTTGGTGTCAACAACACAAAAGCATGGATCCATCCCGCACTGTATCAACGTTTCTGGCTGTCGGTGGTGTAATGGATATTTGGAACACTGATGGCTCTTTAGCACCAACTGAGCGTTGTTTAAATGCCAATGCCTACCTGAGTATTGTTGCTGACCATGTCCAAAACTTAATGACTTAATGACAGTGTAGCCACCTTTGTTCGGATGGCTGCTTCCACACATCATGTCACAAAGCTCAGATCATTTTAATATGGGTTAATGAACATGACACAACCCTATACTAAGAAGTTACCTAATTAAGTAGTAATGGTAACAAGTCAGAAACTCTTCTAAAACCAGGGGTTTCTTTGAGGCATCGCTACACAGATTTCAGTTTTGGTGTGTCAGCTGATGCACCGTGTTTCTCAACCATGTATGAACCATAAAGGAACATTGACAGTCCCCAGAGGATGAAACCTACTACAGCAGGACATCGTTAGTTTAGCATAAACTAAACTAAGTACCTAAGTAAAACCTCATGGTGCTGCAGTATCTTTGCTGTATCTTTGTTTTTGTATCTATACAATAATATATCAATTGTAATTTTGAATTAATGGCAAAAAGCACCAGAAGCTTATAAGTTAACTCCTGCAGAAATTCTGCCTCATCTCTGTGGCGTTGAGAGGTCATTAATAGCACTGGGAGGGCCAAACACTGCTAACCTGTGTATCCCACATCAAATATTTGTTCTTAGACTGACGACATGGTGGGAGAACTGCGTAATGCAACTCAAAAAAGGCTTCTTGACTTGTGCTCATAAATGTAACGCCTTGTTTCATGGTTTGCCATTATATGAGTGCCCACAAGTTGGAGTTTTTTTTTTTAAATTTTGTGGAATTTTGCTATTTTATGGCAGAATAGTGGTCAGTAAAATGTCAAATGTTACTCAACAAAAACAGACAAAATAGATGGAATAATGGAGTAATGTGTTACAGCCATACACACAGAGACACTCAGATGTTTGGATAAAATATGAGACCAAAGGAGTAATGATTGCAGCTATTGTTTTTTCCACCCCAACGATTCTTTCTTCTATTTTATTCGCTCTTTCATTAACTCATACCCTCAGTTTTCCTTTGTTGGTGACTCACTCCTGCCATTCCTTAAACCCAAGACTTTCCATTAGTCTCTTAGCAACCAGGGATTGATCCCTCAGGAAGCAGTCAGGAAATTCTTCATCTCTTTTTTTGTCTGATGTAAAATTAGCAAACAGGAACCAGAGCCTGGAGAAAGAAAAGAAAAAAAAAATCCCTCATTGTTTTCCCTACTGACTCAACAGCTAGCATGTGTCAACAGATTGTAAAACTGTGCAAATAAAAGATGCTAAATGTTAACAAAGAGACAATACGGTGATGCTATTTAAAAGGAGGAAAAAAGCGAGTTATTTAAAATGAATCTAATTCATCATTTGTAGACTTAAAGGAAAAGATGTTATCATAATTGGAAGCTCAGAGACATTTCTGGAATGAGGAAATACATCCAAGGACCAAGGAATTTCAAAACCTTTTTAGTGGCACAAGATTTTTAATGAGAGCCACATGTTTAAGAAGAGAAACATCTGCTATCCGAGATGCCTTTCAAATCAAATACCTTCTCTAATATCCTAGTTTTAAAGCAGTAAAAACACAAACCACTGCTTGTCAGTGCCTGCACCCTAGGACGTGGGATGGTTCTAATATCATCAGTTTCATTTCAGCAACATGCCACATGCTGATTTTTAACGTAACTGGTTTTCCAGTTAGAGCTATAAATTATTATTCCTCCCCTCATCCTGACAACAACAATATTTTAACTGGCTTGCGTCCTTTTCCTCCTCGGGATGGGCTGGATGATAAAACACATTTTGCTGAACTTTCTGAGACCGAAAATAAACCAAACAAAATTAAAGCAGAGGGTTTTTTTTTTCTTTTACCAGAAGGCCTTTATTCTTCACACAAGGCTGTAATTTCTTAACACAGTAATTTTGATCCATCCATTACTCATTCATGTTTTTACTTCCAAAATGCAAAATATGTATTGACTTAAAGTGCGTAATCTTCCTACAGAAACTCACGTCACAGGCAGCATTGCAGTTCGTGCCAAGTTATCCTACTTACATCTTATACGCACGCACTTTGTGTGTGCGTGTTTTTTTATAAACAGTACCAGACGGGGGTGTCAGCACAGAACAACTAATCTGAAAAACTTTAAATATGTGTGGAGATTTTTTTTTTTCTCAAAAGCTCGTTGACTTTGAGTGTGCCACTTAAATCAACTCCCGCTTAGAAGCAATTGGATGACTGGATGGGTGGTGTGGATGAGTAGATGAGCAGAGCATAAATACACAGATAATTCACTGGAGTATAAAATTAAGCAGGGATTCAGTCGGCATGGAAATGATGGAATCAACATAGGAAGTTAGTCTTGCTGAGTTCAGCGTTCACGTAAACAGAGACACTGCATTTCAGTATTTATACCAAGTGAATGGCCATAACGCTGTCAACTCACTAATGACGCATGCTTTACATCACATTGTGACTAGCAGGCTTAAGTGTTTGCATGAAGCTTTGGGAATAAAAAAGATATGCTGCTGGAGGGAAGGTAAAATGTTACACTGTTTATTGCGTCCTGAGCCCTTACGGGAAATGCTTCAAGGGAGTGTAACCAAACATCAGAATGACGCTACTCTTGCTGGTCTAAAGAGAAACGAGACACAGGAAAGGAAAACACACACACAGAGTTTCTGTTATGGTAGATAACTCCGTATATTCACCGACAAGAGTGTACCAATTTAAAAAGCTTATTTCCCTGTAAAAAGGCTATTCTGGTACTTTTTTGCATTCTAGTGCCCTTGTCATTTAAAGTAAACTCATAATGTGCAGAATAGAAAGTGTGCCCCCCAAAAAACAAAAACCAGTGAAACAATATCACTTTCATATTGAAAGTTATTGAACTATTTCAGAAAAAATATTTTGTTGATCGGGGTTTTGTTAAAGACCTGAAACCTGTGGCAGAATGGTAAGATGGGACATGATGAAACAGGAGGGTTCAGCATTCTTCCGAACGTGGACAGATTTGCTCTGAGATGGACGATATGAGCTGAAGGGTTTCTGAGAGAAAGGCCAGCGGACACATACTCTGTGCTCTCTACTTTAATGGGGAAATGATCATCACACTTGGCATCAGTTTCCAAGGCAGAGGGCCACGCTGTACAGAAAGGTTCCAGAGCTTCACAGTGTTTCTTCATGGTTGCTGGTTTCAAATGTAGGTAGTTTGGTATCTTGATTAGCTCCAAATTGCATTTCTTCTCTTTAGGAATGCCCCCCTTCACAGGGTACCCCATCTTCACAGGGAGGGGGACGGATCCTGCCCTGAAGGGGGCTGCCACTGGATCAACTGCAGTCCAGTCCTGATCCGCTGGCATCTTTCCTGTCCTGGGCTCCCCTGCTGTTAGTGTGGTGGCTGTTAGTGTTAAAGGGGGCCAAAGGCCCGTACAAAACTGGACTCAAGTGCATAACCAGATGTGGAGACGTCAAAGTAAAATTCACACAAACTTTATTTGATAACAAAAAACACACAGAGTTACACTTGGCGATGGATTCGTGGCATGATAACCTAATGTGGCATGGGCTAAGAGTGGCGAGCTTGAAGGGGGGAGGCCAAGGTCCGAGTAGCAAATTGGGATTGGTGTGTGCCATGAATCCGGTGAGGGCTTGACCCGTATCCAAAAGGCGAGTTCAGCTGTAGAGTGGAGCGGTGGCATGACGGGGCAACTGTAGCAAAAAGAGATCAAGGAAAGTGCACATAAAACTTGGTCATAGAGCGAGAAGAGTGATCCTGTTACAAACATGGGTAAGTTGACAAACTGGAGATGAAGAGACGGCGATGCTGGTCATCAATACCCTCTGCAGATTGCCATGGAGCCCAGGGCCGGACACCAGAGGACAAAGAACTTGAATGGAAGTTCAGTATGTAGTCAGCTGAACTGTATTAAATAAATTAATTTCTTTGGAAATGAATAAATATACCTCAAGCATGAACTTGAAAAATGTCTGAACTTTTTTGTGTTGACTGACATGTCTGTTTTATTTATAGTCTGTAGCACGTTTAAACAAAGAGGCGTTGTCTCAAAATGCTTTAGAGACAGGCATGTTTACAGGTCTCCAAAAACCCAGTTCCAAAATACATGAAAAGGCTGAAGTGAGTCTTTGCTGTTCTATGGAAAATCACAGTGATTTAGTGGTCATTAAAATGCATCCAGAATTGGTAAATTGATTATGATTAATCCCATAAATCATGACACACTGCTCTCCCTTACATAACCAACCTTTATAGGTTAAAAGTATCACTATATATATTGGTAAAAGTGCTTTGAGTGCTTCAGTAGAGTAGAAAATATTATATCAGAACCAGTCCATTTACCAAAACATTTATTGCTTGTCTCAATTACTCTGATTTCAATTCAACATTCCTGCCTCATGTTTGAGAAAGGACCAGAGCTTCTTTTATATAAAAGTCATGATGCTGCTCTTGCCTAATAACACCTAATATCATTTTCATTTCCACCACAGAACACACTGAAACTAAATGTCAACAGATTAATGTTGCAGCTGCAAAGGTTAAGCATGCCGAGAGAGTAAAATTCGTGTTTTACACCACTTCCTGGCGTCACTGAAATGTCTCAACTCTTATCTTGTAGGAAAAAAGAAAATAGCAGCCCATACTTAAATAAACTCTGCAAGATCAAATCATTCTATTAAAAAAACTATTTTCCATTCACAATAAAACCAAAAGCAGGGTTGTACCACTCCCAGTTATGATCAGCCCAGTACTCCATTTCTTTATTTCAATGTTTCT
>VOQK01005302.1:7049-17952 GCA_015052645.1 Benitochromis conjunctus
AAGTGGTTAACTTTTTTTTTTTTTTTTCATTGGGCGTAGCTTTGTTATAACTACCCTCCTACCTAAGGTGCCTTTTCTGCCTAACTCTCTGACCCATAGGCATAAACTGGAGTAATTCCTTTGGGCTTCACTCTAAATCCTTATTTAGCCAAGTAGGGCAGCCACTTAAGGGACAGGGTGCCTATTTTAATTAGGGCTGCTTTGTCTGTCAGACAGAGACTGGGTGCTCCTGTCAAGTGACACCATCTTCCAATGGTGCACTCCTCCGCCTTAATAAACGGTTGGGTTGGCTCAGGGAGGGGAGAGTCCTACTCTGTCCTCTCAGCCCATGTCCTTTTCTTATCTTGGTTTACTTTAGATTTCCTGGCAATGGAAAGAGGGAGGTCATTGTTCCTCATGACATGATCCATTGGTTGTGTTGTGTTCATTGGCGTGTGAATGTGTTCGTGACCCATGAAGGACTGTTCCCGTGCACCTACTAAACACCCTCCCTAGTTTGTATAATGTATTCATGTAATGCCCTACAAGTGTGTAGACTGTGGGAGTTTCCTCTTTCTAGAAAAATTGCTCTTTAAAAGGAAAAAAGTTTTTCTTGTTTTCAGTTGTTTGCTTGGGTTGTCTTAGTAAGAGTACTTCCCAAATGCTTGGATGTCGTACACGCAGTGTGCACGAACAGGCCAACATGAAAAGCTGCCAGAAACACGTGAGAGGAATTGAACCTGTCAGGGAGACTTGGCAATAATGCTGTTTTATTTCTTTTTCCTCCCTCACCTTTGCTGCCTGCCGTATGTTTCCTCGCGCTCATGCTCGGTGGATGAAATCCCGCATTGCATCAATCACCGGAGCTCATGTGAGTTTGTTTTTAAGGGTGGCCACAGTAAGAGCTTTTCTTCTGACTCAGAAAGAAGCTTAAGTGAAGCATTGAGAAGAAAGTGGATTTGTCATCCGAGACACAAATGAAAACCAAACCTGTCACACAGATTCCCGAGTTGTTGTCATCCAGTTGTATTTATGTAGACATGGGCAAGAAACCTGCTAAGTTTGTCCTTTTTATCTCTTTATGTGTTAATCGTATGTAATCATCATTATTTTGTCTGTTAAAGATAATCTTGGCCTTCGTGGAGACGATCTGTATGACGGGATTCAAATGATTTGTCAGTTTGACTGAATCATAAGTACTTGTCAGTACAGTTGGAGCATATGCAGAGTTTAATGAATTCTCAATTAAAATGAACGTAGCAGTGACTTTCTTTATTCTCAAGCTGCAGCTGTAGTATTGTAATGTGTTATGGTAGGGCCTACCTTACAATAGAAAGCGCCTTCGAGGCGACTGTTGTGATTTGGCGCTGTATAAATAAAATGGACTCAATCTTCACAAATGACCATAAATTAGTAATTGGCTGTAGCTCTTATGTTGGGCTTTACTTTGCTTCCATGAAGTTTGAGAAATAACACCAAGTGAATTAAAGAAAGTTCAATATCTAAGGAGACTTGGCAAGCATGAATAGGCAGAGTAATACTTCATTTCCCATAATGCAACTTTTCATTTCAGATTTCTAGTGACGACCACGTTGTATCTTTCTGTTATACATTGCTTTGTGAGCTCATAACTTTACAGATGGCTCAATTATGATTGTTGGTATATCAAACTAACGAGAGAGAGAGAGAGGACGATTTTCATGTTTGTAACAGTTTACCCGATTGTTACCGGACCCTCAATCCACATGTCTTTCTCTTTCAGCTTTTCTTCATTATTAACTATTTTCTTGCTGTGTGATGTTTCCATGACAATGTGATCATGCAGATTTGGATCATCATCATTGAAACGTTGTCACCTCGATCAACATGTTGTGCATCTCTTTAAAGACCTTTGAATGCTCATGTAGAGTAGAACAGTCCTTTGTAAGTACACAGTTTATAGTAGACCGGTCACAAATAATAAATAAATTAGTTGGATAAACATAATTAGAAAATAAAAATCTGCTCTAGAAAAACATGTGATCCAACAAAATAGGTTTCCAAATCTGTCTGGATGACTTTTTAGTAACAAAGTCAATATTAAAACTAAGGAGTTGCTCTTCAATTGAACCAAAGTCTTTCTTGAAGGAAAAGAAAGTAGAACGAATGCACAATGGCAGATTAGCGAGGGAATAAAAGGATGAGACTTGTCGACGCAGGTTAATGATGCTTTTGTGTGCGTGTGATTTTCTTAAGAGCAGTGAGGCTATGACAGATTAAAACAACCCACAAAGGGTAAGCAAATCAAGAGTGAATGGGAGAGAGAGGTTATAGTGTGAAACTACAGAGCACTTGGGGCTGTACAGAGAAGCAGTGATGTCAGCCAGGAAGGAAGGACAAGTGTGTGGGTGACACTTAATGAAAGTAGCACTGATTGAGCTGCGTAGGTGAAGTCACTGTGAAGGATTGCGTCTTTGGTCCACCAAAGCTTTTCGGATGTTTTTGGCCTGTTTACTACAGATACCCAAGCAACACGCATTTTATAATTGTGGCAGGGGTGTGGCCTCTGGCCTGCTGCAGGGGAGGGGCGCCACAGTGAGCAATTGTGCAAATGGTGAATAATCTTTGAATGTTTAATAGAATAATAAAATTGGCCAGAATTTAAAAGGACCGGTGAGTCTGAGAAAGTCCTTGAAATTGCTTCTTTGCTGTAAGGTTGGACGATATGTAAAAATGTTCCAGCGTCGGTCCAATAACCGACGATAGGCGATGTATTCGCACGGGCGTAGACGTTTCGATGGGCGGAGCGATGTAATCATGCACCGGCCGCGTTTAGAATTGGTACGTTTTATTTGGAGAGAATATTTGACCTCCTTTGTTTCAGTATTAATGTAGCTACTCTTTTGATTATTAATTCATTATTTGAGATGCGCCAAATTTCACAAAAGACTTGACGTCTGAGTTTTTTTGTTTTTTTCCATTTTGATTTTTAACGCACCTTTTGTTGAATTTTGTATTTGTTGTTTGGTCGAGTGTGTAAAGGCGGGCTGTAAACACAGTCCTAGTGGAAAAAGAAGCCGTTTCTCCTTGTTTCCCTCCCACCATTGTGGGTTTTTTATTCCAATCAAATGTTTCAGTTTTTTCTGAACACAGGCTGCTGCCGTTCTTTCTTTGTGTTTGAGTAAATGCATCGCTGATGCATTTGGGCGCAGCTGGAAGACGGTGCCGTTAAACAGCGCTCTTATTTTTGACTGCTTCTCTTGGCTTCAACCAACATTATTAGCAAACTTACTCATGGGCAAATAATAAATCACCCTTGTAAAAACTGATCGACGAAAAGCTTGGTCGATATATTCGTCCAATCACCCAACCTTACTTTGCTGTAAGCACAAAGAACAGCATGATCTCTACATGAACTTGATTTGTTTCCAACCCAGGTTAGCCACGTTAAATCTGCTGATATTGGACATGATTTTCACGTGGCACAGACTCCCAGTATTTCAATTTTCTTTCAGCTCCCCCGTTGACCCCTCTATGCTGTCACTCTGGGTAATTTCTCTGTGGTTTACTTTGGGTTGGAACGCAAACAAAAGTATGATTAAATAGAGGGAAATCATGCATTTGATTGATTTGCCTTTGACTTTTAAATCCGGACTGAACAACTCTGTAAAGCATATCTGCTGTGACAGCGCTTCAGTGCTGTGATTGTTGGTCATCACCTCCTGCAGGACCGCAGGTTTAATCAGAGGCTAAAACTCATTATCAGTTGTTCTCATATGAAACTCATTTCTTTTTCTACCCATTTAGATTTGAGTGTGGGAACTGTCATGGCAGCTGCAGCCTAAGATAATTGAGGTTGTGTCACACCACTGTTGAGATTAAACGCCTCCACTCGAGGGTGACTCACTTTATAAACTGACTCAGTGAGCTACAGGAGAGAGACTAATGTGTGTGTCCCTGTTCTCTTGTGCGTTTCAGTGGTTTTGTGTGTGAGAAGTTTGAGTCGAATACAAACCAATGCCACAGATGACACCCTGTTAAACAAAAGACGAGCTGCAGTGGATCGAAACATCTCTGTTATTGAGAGGAGTGTACTGAAATGAAACCGTCTGGCAGGACTACGTTAAAGACAATATTTCTGATCACTACTGTATGACGAGGGATATACAAACGGACGTGTGTGTGATGTGCACTTCTTAATATTGTTGCAATGCACTGATTTTATCATTGTCATCATTTTTGAGAAATGACAGTGAGACCTGCCACCTGTTTCCTCCCACACAAGCCTGAAATACAGGCTCTGATATGCTATCACGCCTTTCCTTCTAACTATGATTGTGTGAATGTGAAGGCCTCTCATCATTACAGTGTGGAGACTGTTGCTTGGCCTAACTAATCAGCACTCTGCACTTTTATTAAAGCAAACTGTTTGACCTTAAATATCCTGCGTGGCTCAATATAGCCTCATTTCAGGTCATGGCCAAAGTGTGTCAAAAGCAGAACCTGGGCCAAATCCTGTGGTGGATTTGTGTTTGTGCGTGCCTGTGTGTGTAATCCAGGGTTTATAATCCCAGTCTCGTGCTGTCGTCACTGCGCCACAGCTAGAAACAGACACACCTCCTCCTCGCTCGCTCCCTGCTACTTGGGATTATGTCCTTCTGTCTTTGTTTCCTCAGACGGTCCCTAAATCTGGCCTCGCAGGACGAGGAGGAGGACGTGATAGTTGCTCTGGGATCCCAGAGCAACAACGTTGTAGTACACAGACCAACAGATTTTCTACATGAATTTTAGCCCAATAATCACGATCAGCAGAAATCTGGTGAACAACATGGTTTAGAATTATATGATGGATTTCTGGGATTGTCCTCACACATATGTCTGTAACACACATGTGCTCTTTTCTTCCGGGCTAACAGTAGGATCAGTTTCCTCTTTAATCGCATGAGATTGGAGTCCTGATCTAAAGCAAGTTGGGCATCAGGCCATGTTTCCTGCAGGAGCCATGTTTACGTGGACACAAGTAACCAGGTTAAAAGCCTAACCAGCTTCATGTAAACACTGACCTGATTCTCATTCGATCACCAGCCCTCAAATCAAAATGTCCTTTTGTTGGACCGCGTGGGTTATACCAATCATTCTTCTTCAGGCTTTTGTTGTTTACTTACTGTGCGTGTCTCTTACGTCAGGTGCATGTCGATGTACTGTACGCCCACCTTGATGGCAGGTAGTGATGGACGTAGCAGGAGTGAACTATATGTGGCACAAACGGAGTGAAAAGGGGCAGAAGCTGGAATCTGTGACGAGCAGTAAGGTTGGAGTAAAAGTAGAAATCCCGACACATGCAATGGGTTTTTGTTTTTTTTATTTTTTAATATCAGAAATCACAACTTCTTCTGTTCTTTCATCCTCATGTGGGATTAAAGGATAAGTTCTAACATGTGTCTCATCCTTACCCTCTGGAACAGAAATGCCACGGTCACAGTATTTACAGCTGTAACTGCTGTTTTAGTGTAAATATATCATCAAAAAACCAATAGCATGTGAATAAAGCTAATGACGCACTCATGGGTAACAGAATTAGGATTTCAGGAGAGACTGTCTTAATCTGCCAATAACCATGAAAGAGGATCATGAAAACAGCCGCTGCTCAAACTGGGCTCTGTGAAGGTTTCCGCACTATGGTGCGAGGAGGTGACATGTGCTTGGCAGGAAATCTTTGCAACTTTACCTTGATTGTGGAAGCCATAGGAAATGACAGGAACTCAGTTATGAAGTGGTAGACTACATAAACAGAGGAGTGGGGTTGGTGTTCCTGGTTTTTGTGTGAAGGTTGTGCAAAAGACAAGATTGGATTTAAGTTTTGGAGGTTTCTTGGTTTCAAAATAAAAACCCCAACTTTTGGAGTCCACCTTCTGTTCTGCAGATCTTTGCCAGTCCGCTTTGTAATTTCTTTCTTTTAAGTTTATTCAGCATCTCTTCTTTCCTCTCATTGTTCTGGAATTTCACAGATACACTGAAGTCTAAGCAGTTGGCTTACAATTAAGGTTTTTTTTGTTTTGTTTTTTTGGAGGTGGCCAGGATGGAAACTTCCAGCATGAAGTAATGTAATCTGTATTGAACAGGTTTGGAGTACAGAGAGGTGGACAGAGACTTGTCTGTTTTACTTTTATGTCAATGAAGTGAATTTCTTCAGTGCTGTAATTCAGGGTGAAACGTAAGCCTGCAAAATGTTCATTTAAGAATTCCACAAACTCCAGTAACGTAGTGAAAATACATCATCTACATACCGTTCCCAAGACATAAGTGGTAGAAGAGGGTTATTTTGGTGGATATATGGACTTAATTCTTCCAGGTGACCAATAAATAGGCAGGCAAAACTGGGCGCCATTTTTGTTCCCATTGCAGTGCCAGACTAGCGCGAGAACGGTGTGTAGGGAGCTTCATGGAATGGGTTTCCATGGCTGAGCAGCTGCATCCAAACGGTGTAGAGCCGCTACTCGTCCATGTCAAAATGAGCCAGTTGAGATGCTTTGGGTATGGGAATGCCTCGGTGTTCCCCCAGATAAGCTGGAGGAGGTGGCTATGAAGTGGGAGGTGTGGGCCTCTGCTTAGGTGGCAGCACGTGGCATCATCAATGGATACTGCTGTCGGCACAGCACACGATCCGCTATTACCAACTGCTATGTCCCGGTCTAGGCGTACAGGGGTATAGGGTATAGGGGTACATAAGGTTTAAAAGGAAAGTGAGCCTGCCCTGGTCCCCAAAACCAGACCCAGAAGCCGATTTACAAGTGAAAGGTGGTTTTATTGTGTCTAAACTGACAAACACCATCGTGAGTCAATATCCAACATCCACCCCAACCCCCCATTTGATGGTGTAGAGTGCTGACATGCTTTACATGTTTATTTCTGCTTCAGTGCATTGAGTGGAGGAGGATATGCTTCAAATGAAAAAGTACCTCAGAGTTTTGGCAGTGAATTAAAAAAGAAAGAAAAAAGACGTTCATCCTAGCAGAATTATTGGCAATGTCAGATAAGGAAGTTTGGTTTCTGTTCAGCGTCTATAAACTTTATACTAATAACCACATTGCACTTCCAACATGCATGCTCATGGCTCTGGCTCTTTACGTGATGGAGTCGCTGTAGTGTAAACAGGAAGAGGACAGCCCCAGCTGTTAGAGAGTGGGAGGAGGAGGAGGGGCATGCTGCACCGACCAGCTGGGTTTCGCTGCCCCCCCCCCCCAGGGCCAGTGAACTACACAGAGAGAGCGGCTCTTTTTATTTATTTCAACATTTTTGGCAGTTCAGTGTTTCTTATCTGCTTTTGTTTTGTTTTGTTTTTGTTTTTGTTTTTTTAAACATAAGCTACAGTTGAGGTTGTAGCAGCGTTTATCCTCAGGTAACACCTACCTGAGGATAAAGCCTGGGGTTTTACATGGAGCTAAATACAGATTTATAACTCCAGACTGAGTATTTTCTCTTTGCTCACTGATGTTTACCTGGATTTACTCTGTTGTTGATGTTAAAGGATACAGAAAGCTAACCACATCTACACTGAACCGTTATAGTGTTACCTAATGAACATGGTTTCAGACTTTGTACCAGATTTAGGCCCCAGCCTTACGGGCCTACACACTAGCTGATAACCACCTGGTCACGAGGAAAAACTCCCACAACAGGTTGCTGGAGGGTGCTAGCACTCACTCTGAAATCAACTCGTAAAGCCCGTACTCAGGTCTAGTGACTGGCCGGTGACCTCCCGGTAACCTCTGGTTGCTAGGCAAATATGTGGATTCCCTGAATGATTGGTCAGTGGTTGTGGCAGGATGCCAAGTGACATTAGTCACAAAGATGTATACGTTGCTTTTAAAATGCATTTCAGATCTGGCAGTGTCTGTGTGATGTTCCTTCTAAAGCTCGTCTGCAGATGCATCGACCTGCAGCCGTCTGTGGGTACTGCCTTTAACCGAGACTTCAGCCTGGAGTGGGCTGATTGAAATGAGGTGTCAAACTGTTTTAGCAGCTCTTCTGCCATCTTTTACCTCAGGGCGGTTCACATCCTCAACACAGTCATCTCTGTACAGAGGATTCAAGCTTTACATAGACTATTAACTTCCATCACCACGGTTTACTGCCCTCAGACAAATACAGTCGTTAATAGGGTTGTATTATTGTTTGATATTTACAAAGGTTCATTAATGCTTTTCTTTTCAAAAACAATCTATGTGGCTGTCCCTTCAGTGAGCGAGAAACTACATTCTTT
The DNA here is from genome assembly GCA_015052645.1 of Benitochromis conjunctus. Lineage (NCBI taxonomy): Eukaryota > Metazoa > Chordata > Actinopteri > Cichliformes > Cichlidae > Benitochromis > Benitochromis conjunctus. The sequence goes on from VOQK01005302.1 coordinate 15,271, forward strand.
GGTTAAATGATCCATACACGTCTCTGCATTTTGTCTGCGTCACACAAGTAATACCAGGTCAAAGTAATTCAATGTTAGGTTGATTAGTAGGAGACCTTTTTACACTCAGCTGGTCAGCTACTCTAAGTAAAGAGTCGGCTCTGGAAAGACTATTTCTGAGTCAGCTTTAAGGTTGAATGTCACCCCTCTCTGAGGAGCAGTATGTCACCGCTGGCAGCACCAATACAGCCATTACTGACAAGGACAGCAAAGTTTCCACTCAAAATGCCTTAATCAGTTATCCAACTGCCTCAGGGCATTGATTTGATTTAAATTCACCCCATGAGACCAAGGCTGCATCAGGTAATGACTCTATTGATTTTCTGGACAATATATATCCCCAACGACCCAAAGTAGTGTTGACAAATGTGAGAGGTTTGGACAATTAGCAGGTCCTTTATTTATATTATGTTAGCTTATAGGTCTAGGATTTTATTGATGCCATTTTACATATGATCCAACTCATTTAGCCATCCATCCACCCAGCCCCACCATAAATGCTTATCCAAATTAAGTTAATCCTAGCTGATAAAGGGCAAAACGCAGGTTATCACAATCAGGTTGCCATTCATTCATGCAGCTTTGAAAAACTGACAGATAACCACACATTTGCACATCGTCCACTACTGTGGATGACTGTAGGACGTGAAGTTCGAATCGGTAATCAACCTAGCAGGCATGTCCCAAAGAAACCCACAAAGACACAGGAGACAAAGGAGGACATGTAACTTCCACACAGGTCTGGCACAGCGACAAGCTGCAGAAGCAGTTGTCCAAACAAAACAGACCTAACGTCTTAGACAGCCTACTGAAGTGTTGCTTCCTCTGTTCATAGTCTGCAATTCTTCCACTATAAACTTGTACTTGTGAGAGTCATCTTCACTTTGTGTGGAGCAAGCATGAAAAGGTTAAGCTGGCTGAAAGCAGCAGGGCAAGTTGAGCTGGATGCTGCCTGACAGCTAAAGGTAACAACAGTCTTTCCATCATCAGTCGACTGGATGAAAGGAAAGACGACATTTTCAGCATTTGATTTCTTTTAGACTGTCCACTGCCTGCATATTAACTTTGTAAAGTTGCGTTTTCACTAAGCAAATGGCAGCTGACTAAGAAGATCAGGTCATCATTGCAATCTAGCAGCCTTTGACCCTCTTGAACACAAGCAAGAGGAAAGTGCTCATCTCCTCCTACACAAATGCATCTAAAGCTTTTAAAGTTTCTCTCAGTAGTAGATGATCAAAGACGTGAGAGGGCAACCGAAAAAAAAATCTGTTTATCTATTTAATAAACCAGAGACCCAAAAAACAGGTAGATGTGAAAGGAATGAAAATTAAAGGATGTCAGCTGAAGATCAGGTGAAGATCAGGTGAATCTATTGAGCTGGTAGAAAGACATTTCAGAGGGCAGGTGGGAGTGTGAGGTGGAGTAACTATGCAGAGATACAAGGGAGGGTAAGAAGTGGAAGGAACGGAGAAGAGCAGAGACGCTTTCAGATTTGTGGAGTTTCCTTTTGAATTCATTTTCTGTGCTCTCGTTCAAAACTGCAGCATAAACAGGTGAAGAGATGAGCCAAATGCACCCTTTCCATCCCTACCTGTTTACAGTACATTTCATCCAAGATATGAAATATTTAGAACACATTTTTCCAATTTGTTGCTCCTCAACAACCTTTCCGTTCACAGCTGGTCCCGCTTTAGATTTCTTTGCTTTGTGTTTGTATTCTTAGAGGAGAGGGATGTGGGGTAGATCAAGCTGAGAGCTTTTTGTTTTTGTTTTGTTTTTTGGTTGTTGCTGTGGTTTTTTTATTGTCTGTCAATGAAATGGACATCTATATCTGCAATTCTGCCCAGCTGCCAACCACTTCTGTTTGGTTGTCTATCTAGCGTGTCTCAATGTAGAGCCTCCAAAGGATACTGGCTCTTACTAGTGGTTTGCCTAAACAGTACAATGCAAACATCCATCCATCCATCTTCCTCTGCTTATCTGGGGCTGGGTCGCGGGGGCAGCAGCCCAAGCAGAGAAGCCCAGACCTCCCTCTCCCCAGCCACCTCCTCCAGCTTGTCCAGGGGATCAACAAGGTGTTCCCAGGCCAGCCAAGAGATATAATCTCTCCAGCATGTCCTGGGTCTGCCCTGGGGCCTCCTCATGGTGGGACGTGCCCGGAACACCTCGTCCAGGAGGCATACTTGTCAGATGCCCAAACCACCTCAACTGGCTCCTTTTGATATGAAGGAGCAGCAGCTCTACTCTGAGCCCCTCCCGGATGGCCGAATTCTCACCCTATCTCTAAGGGAGAGTCCAGCCACCCTTCGGAGGAAGCCCATTTCCGCTGCTTGTATCTGCGATCTCGTCCTTTTGGTCACTACCCACAGCTCGTGACCATAGGTGAGGGTAGGGACGTAGATCGACCGATAAATTGAGAGCTTCGCTTTTATACTCAGCTCTCTCTTCACCACAACAGACCGATACAGCGTCCGCATCACTGCAGCCGCCGCACCGATCCGTCTGTCGATCTCCCGCTCCCTTCTCCCGTCACTTGTGAACAAGACCCCAAGAAACTCCTCCACTTGGAGCAGGAACCACATCATCTGTGAAATGCAGAGATGAGATTCTGAGACCACCCAAGTGAAAGCTTTCCACCACTTG
>VOQK01005303.1:1174-12791 GCA_015052645.1 Benitochromis conjunctus
AAAATAAATTTACACAAAATCGAGATACCTTAAGGTCCGTGGAAACTGTAGTTACTCGAGAAACTCTGGACCTGCCTGTTGTGTCACATTTGCTGTCTTATCATTGTGGCATTGTATTTCCATAATCTGTTTCCCATTTGCACTAAGACTCACTAAAAGACTCAGAAAAAGATATGATTATTGTGGTGTGTGTCTGTTTGCGGTGTTTCAATCAAGTACCAAACAACTTGTGACACTTGCACTATTTTCACCTGTAAGAGCACATAGTATTCTTTAACTTTCAAATATTTAGTTTAACACTGCACTTTTCTTTTTAAAGAAAGTTTAGAGAATCACAAATCAACCGAATCCCTCACATGTCTTTGGACTGTAGAAGAAATCCATGTTACCAGGAAGGAATCCACGCGACATGCAAACTCCACTCACAGAGAGACCTCAGCCTGCATTTGAACCCAAGACCTTTTTCTTGCTAAGCTGCGACACTGATAACCTACTGTGCTGTCCCAAGCTTCTGTTTTTATGTTTTAACTGAGCGTCTGTAGCAAAGGAATGTCCCCCCCCCGGGATCAATAAAGTATTCTGATGGCCACACAGAAGAAAGAAAAAATAAAATAACAACAACAATGTACTTCTGGGGCATAGCTGCGATCCAGACCCTGTTTGATTTTTGTTTTTTCTCACAGCCATTGTTTAAATATTTTTAGCTATGCAGTTTCAGATCAGAGTGTCTCTCGCGTTAAGATGTGTTGAACTGTTCAAAGGTGTTTTTTTTCTCTTGACTATTAGCAGTTAATCTTCAAATAAAAAATATTCAGACAATGGTAAAAAATAAATAAAGCTGCTGAGTCACTCCTTGACAAGAAAAAAAACATGGACAAAATCTTTAAGAGTCTGATCTCATGTTTACTATAGACAGCGACTGCTGGGTTAAGCATGAGCCACTGTGTATTCATTTAAAACTCTCTCTTTCAAAGACCTCTGGTGTCCGGGGAAACAAATGACACATTATGCTGGTGGGCTGGCCTCTTAAAATAGCTGCAGTTTAGCTCAGCTGTAGCTTAAGACCATTCACCTGATTCAAAGATCCGTAAATTCCTCTCTCAATGCCTCATTATACAGTAAGCCAGCTGGAAATGCAAGCCAGGTTGTAAGACGTGTAAAGAGAAAAAACAAATGTTATCAGATTTTTTTTAATAAAAGCACACACACACACAGACAGAGTGAGTGTTTTTGAGAGTTTTATGGGTGTTTCTAATGCCTGGAAAAGTGTATGTTTTTGGTCACAGGTGTTTTAACCCAAACAAGCTCTTGTGCAACACTGCACTGAGGTTGTGTTCTGAATTCATTAGCGTGGTAATGTTACTACTTCAGCCATAATAAGGTGCAAAACAGAAACATTACACGACCGACACCGAAAACAATGTTACGTCACAGACAAATGTCCCCAATAACCTGTTTCAGTTTATTCTATCGCTCGCACATAAAGTATAGTGTCAGCTGACGTAAGCCACGACTTGCCGTCAGGATCCTTCTTCAGTTAGGGCAGTGACCTTTGATAATAGAGATAATCACAGGGTCAACTGTTCACCTGAGACCATTTCTTGGAAATGCATCAACGCATTCTTACTGTATCAGCACAGGGGTTATTTACGGGCGAGGCGGCCCTGATGCAAGCAGGCGCATCACTAATCAATCCCCTTAATCGTCTTTACCCACACTCAATTAACAGTTTCCCCAAATTAGAAACTCAAAGGATGAAGTGACGTGTGTCCTTTTATACTTTACTGGGACCTCCAGATTGAGATCTGTGCATTTTTGTGTTCCCTTTATTTATGAAAAAATGATGTTTTACCATTGAAAAAACAACATTTTTAAATTGAAACCCATTCTAAAGAGTTATTTTTATTCTCAGTGATGTTTTCTCTTTTAGACATTCATGACAGCATCATCATTTTTACTCAGACGGTGAAGTTCTTGTATTTAAGTTGTCAAGGTTGAAGTAAGAGGTTGGAATAATAGTGTTTAACTGATACACTTACAATTCATTCTTTGAGAAGTGCTTAAAGGTAAAGTATTATAGTCACTAGAAACTAATTACTCATGTTGTGGTAATAATACCCTTTAGTGGACTAACTGGGGCTGTACATAGTCATGTATGCGTCAGCTGCCCTGATTGTTGAGATAGCAGGTCAGGTCTGATCAGTCATGGCGGGACACAATGGGGATTATCTGGCCTGCTTTTAACGTCTGACATGGACACACACGTACAGTAGAGCTTAAACAGGAGATTTGGGCCATTGTAGTGCTTGTTAAGCATGCTTAACCTGTTAATTGTTTACCTGTGCTTCACTAATACACTAAGACAATTACATGTGGTTTAAAAAGCGATGCAGCGCTGACGTTGCAGCTTCTTGACATTTTGATGCTGTTTTAATAACCTCTCTGTACTACTGAGAGAATGGGAGTCTTGTAGCAGGGCGTTTTGGTGTCATTCAGGTGACCTTTGACCACCTTCATTTCAGCCTTTGTGCTTTAACAAAGGGAAAAAGCTTTAAAAGTAAATTACATGCTCTCTTTCCAGCAGGGGATGACACACAGACAAAGTCAGCAACTATTAAGTGAGTGTGATGCAGAATTTTGCCATTAAAGAGCTGAACTTTTCTCTGAGGAACTGTCAGAGAACAGAAACATGATTTCACATGATCAACAATGTTGCCTCATAATGTTTAATCATTAAATAAGCAACACTTAAACTAGGTTGACTTAAATAAATTTCAGTGTCATCTTTGCAGCTTATTTGTGCTGCCATCCTGTGATGAAAATTCATCATTCTGGGTTTACTTTAAACAAAACAAAGGAAAATACTGATAATCCAAAGTTTCTTGATTTTTAAGAGCTTTTGAGTAACAAACCAAAGCTGTAATTGTAGTCATTCATACTCATTGAGAGACTTTCGTGATGGATCAGCCAGGAGGAAGGAAGGATGACTGTAGAGGAGGTTCATGGATGTGGTGAAGGAGGTCATACAGGGGGTTGATGGGACAGAGGAGGATATTAGGGATAGGGTGCAATGGATGATCCACTGCCGCAAACCCCTAAAAGGGAGCAGCTGAATGAAGAAAAAGAAGATTAAATAGCAAAAAAGGCTTTTGACACTGTGGATTATGCGATGTTAAAGGGAAAAAAACCATAACATATTAGAGAAGAAATGTGTGATAGTTTGAAAATTATCTGACAGGGGTGTGCCACAGGGATCAGTCCTAGGACCTCTCTTATTGAAATGTCAAAAATGCATTGTTTCTATTTTATGTGTCACTGTCCACCAGGCTCTATGAGTTAGTATCCCAGAACACACAGTGAGGAGTTATAATTGGTGAAAGTGTCAATTTTATGACTCACAGACAGCAACTGGTTTAAAAATAAATAAATAAATAAAGTTGGAGTCTGGGTTTCCTTTTTTTAAAAACTCTGTAATTAAATCAAATACTTCCTTTAATTTGAGGCAGGTAGGAGACTTTTTGCTACCACTTTTGAATTAGTGCAGGATTATGCTGGTGTGCTGGGTAATGTCTACTGAGCACTGAGATTCATCGCAAACCTTAAAGCATTTACCGGTTACTGCCTATTTTACGCTTGGGATATGCTTGTCTGTCTTTTAGACTCAGTCACCAGTATATTCTTTTCCACAAGGCAATTTTAGGTCTGCTCCCATCTTACTTAATGTCCTACATACATCAACAAAATTGTTTGGGTCTTAGACTTATTTCTTCTATCCATACCTGTAAAGCTACTTTCAGATACTCCCTTATACAGAGCGACACCACAGCCAGGACCAAGGTGTGTAACCCACTACACTATGGAAGCACTATTTGTGTCTACAACCCATACTGAATTTCACATTTGCTGCTCCATTCACTTACAGACTACTGCTTATCCTAAAGTTTTAACTTCCCTTAGCTTTGTGGTTGATATTTGTGAATCTATTTACTTTTCACTCTTTATCTTCGTTTACTTATTTTGTTTATTTTGCTGTGTGTACATTACAAATCTTTGTAACCACTGCTGACTGCGTATAGCCTGTCTTGAGCAGTGTGTTTTTGCAAAAGGAATTTAAAAAATCATCTGTCATATTTTCCCGGTCTAATAAATGTTGGAAAACGAGCTATTTTTAGCCCCTTATCTTCTTTACACTGCATTTATGCTCACTGTGGTTGCTCAGCAAACAGAAGGAGCCAGGCTGAGATTAACTGTGACTCAGCAACTATCTGATGAGATCCACAGGTCATCACAGCAGAACTTGTTAGCCAAGAACAGAGATTAAAGCTTTAATTACTGTATGTCCACAGGCCAACTCACCAAGATGTTCCTATAAGAGAATATCTGCTGAGCTGAGCTTTAGTCACATAAAGAGTGACTTAAATTCAAATGTTTGCGCTCTGAACACTGCAGGACATTATATATATATATATATGTTTGATTTAAACATTAGGTGAAAGTAAAACCACCAAACACTCACGAAAATCACAATATGTGCCTAAAGGTATAGATGGGTGACAAATTAAAGGAAACCCTGATGGATGTGTTGCTGTCTGTATCTACAGGGCATGAGGGGGGGTCACTAAATGATCTCATGAAGATGAATATTACCGTATGTAGATTTTTGCTATGGCCTTCACAATCATCAGATCTCAGCCCAGCAGCCCTCTCCATCACCATCATCAAAATACCAAATGAGGTTGTACATTTTTAAAAACAGTGTTTCATGCCTGAAGTAAAGTTTCAGAATTCAAACCCAGAACATTCTTCCTCAAATGCAGCCAATAAACGTTAAAGTCATTAAGGTTTCCCTCCTCTCTTTCCTTACAGAAACCCTGTCTGTGTTTTCAAGGGCTGTCAATGAAGGGCTCGTTAAACACTGCTCCCAGTTAGAAAGGTGAAGACGGGAAAAAAAAAGGAAAGGTCAGAGGCAAAAACCATGAAGGTAAGTCAGTGAAACAGCACATTTTTAAAGCTGTTTAGCAACTTTTTGGGGGGTTTGGACACCATCAGGGCCAGATCTTGGAAAATGCATGCTTTTTCAATCCTGCATTGGGGATTTTAAACGTAAATATGGATCATGTTTCCGCTGCTCTTAGACAGCTTGGGCACAAATTGTGCTCTATGTCTGGGGGCATTTCCCCAGGATAGATGACCTGGCAGTAGCGGTGTAGCTCAACTGTCCTGTTATATCTGCCAGATGAGATTCTACAAAAGCGTTGTCAAACACTTGTAACTCGCTGCTTCACCACAAGCAGAGGAGACATTTACAACAAGGTGATCACACCTCGTTAATTTTGAAGTGCAGGCCTAACACCGGTTAGATGTGTCTTCGCATAAACAGCTCCTCCTTAGTGTTTGGAAACAATCACGCACCCACATAGCTGCTGTTTCCTCTTTAAGTCTATAAAAAAAGCCCAGAAAGGAGAAAACATAAAAAAAAAAAATATTTCTACAGAATTAAAGATCATTTAGATCAAACAAGATCAATTAAAGATTGAATTTTATTTTTCTTGTGACTATAATAATTTTCTTGTCACTATAATATATATAAATAAAAATATTTGGAAAAACTACATTTTTAATTCTAGTTATCTTTGTGTATTCAGGGGGAAAAGATAGATTAGATATCCATAAGTAGCAACAGTTAAAGCGTAGGAGTGTCTCCCTGCTGCTGTTTGGTTATTCTTGTGTAAGCCCTTGCATAACTTCTGACATTAGTGGGTCTCATTTTGGCACCACAATTTTGCAAAACCACCTTTTTTCTTTCATATTGTGTTGAACTGATTCTAGATTTAGAGCTAGCGCATGGTCTGTATGGGGGGGGGGGGGTGGCTATAAGCTATAAGAAAGGGACATACAGTATGAGAAGAATGCTTACTTTTCTTGTGGCCTGCTGCTGGTCAGATGTTCTTTCATTTTTTCTTGTCTATATTTACAGACTGATTTTTGTTACAGAGCCCACTGGAGGTGCCACTGTACAATACACATTGTTACATCAGGCTACCCAGTTAAAATTTCCCTCTTTTCATGAACATGTGCTTGTATTAGGTGATTATAAGAGAGAAATAACTCTGAAAATACTTACACACACATACAGTCTCACCAGCAGTATCAGGCTTATATCAGGTTTTGTGGATATGCCCCTGATCCCCTCTCACCCATCGCTCTGGTAGCAAAGACATTCAGCTCTTTGTTGTTGGCTTTAAGGGACGTAACAAGAGCCTGCTGAGGTGATGGCTCTGAAACACAAAGGACCTCTGTGTGTGAGTGTGTGTGTGTCTTTTTGTGAACTTGAAGAGAATGAGGCAGACTAAGAAAATGTCTCTCTGTCCTGATTCCTGATGTTCTTCTTTTGACTGCTCCCTTTAGACGTCATCGCAATGGTTCATCTGCTGCAGTCTCACCTCATCATCTGTGTGACACCAACCCTCTGCATGTCCTTCACTGCATTTATGAATCTTCTCTGTGGTCTTTTCCTCCTTCCTGGCAGATTCATCTTCAACGTCCTTCGTCCAGTGTATCCACTATCCCTCCTGTGCACATGTCTGAACCATCTCAACCTTGCCTCTCTAATGTTTGCTCATTAGTAAGATTTCCTGATGCTCCACCCTGAGGATGGGAAACAGATTTTTCTTTAAACCCAGAAGAATAGGCATGTTTAGTTGTGCCCACTGTGGCCTCTGACCACCACACTGGTGTGACTATTGCCAACAAGTGGTTAAAGCCCATTTTAGTCACTGCAAGTATCACAAGTTTCCAGTATATTTCCACTCGTTTTCCCTATAAGTAGCACAACTGTAACCCGGACTGGCTCCTACCGGCATAGGGCAAGACTTGTTCCCAAAGCAGCTGACATGTACATCTATAAGTGGGTCAGCCTTATCACAACATGTTAGTAGTTCAATAAAAATGCTGTGTGTGACTTTCTGAAGAGTTTGTCAATTTGTCTGAGTTGAACCAGGATGAATCTCCAGCTTTTAGAGAATATGTGATTTCCCTGCAGAAAGTGACTAAGCGAAAACTTTAAAACAGCAGAAAGCAAAACAAATATCTGTTTAAATCACCAGATATGATTTAAGCACATGCTCGGGGGATTTTTTTTTCTCCTTTGTGAAGTGAAGTGATTGATAAACCAGGTGGGACTGCAGTGGAAATTTATGAAATGCCAGTATTTCCTTCAAATATTTGTTTTGCTGATAATGTTCCCTCAGCTTGTGTAAATGATGATTTCCTTTCCTCGCATATTGTCCAGGTTGTGCACCTGTTGCCTCTGCTGAGAAAATGGCTAAAAACAAGTATGCTGACATCTAGTGAGCACATAAAGCATTACCTTTTCTTCATTTACATAACAGAAAGCTGTTTTTCTTCACATCAGGACTCAGAAATTTGCAGGATACACAAAAAAGACCTTGTGTTGTGTTCTACTGATTTATTAGCACACACGAATACACTGAACAGTACAAAATAATGCATTTTCAAAGGCTGTGTATTTAGAATGATTCAAGTAAAGCTTAACGATCAGTGACACCACAGCTCAGTTTTACTACTTATAAATACTTTTTTTTTTTAAAGAATAACACAGAAGCACTGTAGTGGCATACAAATAATCTCCACTGGCCTTTTGTGAAATCAAAATGACCTAATTAAATAAATAAATGAATTATGATGAGCTCAAACATACGCAGTTCTCATTATAAACTCAATCAGCAGTATTTGAGACATTTTATGCAATTTGTGCACAAACACTAACAAGCTAAACAAGTAAAGCTTCAGCAATAATAAAGGATTGCAACAGCACATTATTTAAAATCACTCTACGGTGACCCATTTGAATCTTTGCCATGTGGTTAACAGACATAAATAAGCACAGTAAGTATAAGCTGATCTAAAAAAAGACAGAAGATCTTTGAGGGATTGCAGCATAACTGCACTTCCTCTGTGATCTGTTTACATGCTAAACTGTTGTCAGAACCTCCAACTGCTTTAGCCAGGTGATTATAACACCATCATTTTCACAATTACAGTTTAACTGCTCAGTTTTATTCCCTGTAGGAGATACATTCATATGCTGTCAAAGTTTTTTCCCATTGAAAATGTATTGTGCACAAAAGATACCCGCCCCCACTCCCAGAAAAGGAGTCTACCTATGTTAAGAGACCTTAGTGGTCATTCATCTACATTCACTTTGATTTACAGCGGGGTGCAAATGGGAGAGATCCGGGTGGATTCACATGTCGGTCCAGGTGGTATCCAGGGTGGCTGTCCTGGTCCCTCGGCCTGAAACCAACACAGCAGTGCTGCGTGTCAATCCAGCCAGACGTCCCCCAGTCCAGCTCACATGGCTGGTGGCACGCCACGTCATGGGCTACTAATCTCATTCAGCATGCAAGTGATATGTACATGATTATATACAAAAATATGTACACGCAACAAAAAAAGTGCAAAACAGCATTGCTCACATTTCAAAGGCTTCACATTTCTTATGTTTCTGTTAAAGCATTTTTCTTTGTGCTCTTCTGAGGAGCCGACTCTGAGACGGCAAATTTTCCTCACTTCCCTGGGATTTTTGATAGAGCGGAAAGAGATATCGGAAACCCCACACTGTCAACTCTCGACAAGATTTGAGAGCGAAAGCAGACTTCAGTTACCCTGATTTAAATATGCTTCTAATTTGATCTCTCTCTTTCTGTTACACAAGAAATCCAAGAAGCACAAACAGGCCAAGACATCACAACGCTGGCTTTCCCCCCTCCAGAAAGAAGAGGGAGCTGGGATCTCTGTGTTACATCATGGAGTTTGCCAAAATGTCACAGATAAAGCAAGGAATGATTAAAAGACTGAGGATTTTGGAAGAGATTTCTTGAGGCTTGGCTAAGCTGTATTTAGTGTCTTTGAAGACCGCTGATGCATTTTGTTAAGTGCTTTAGCCTGTGAATTTGTTTCAAAGGCCAGCTCTGACTGAATACTCCCACAGTAAGGCACCAAACATGGGCTGGGACTGTGGCTCAAGTGCAACATCAACCACGTTCAGCAGAAACATCACAAGCTGCCTTTCTGTTTTACTGCATATAGATTGAAAAAATAAAAAAAAGTGCTTGAACTGAGAGGGAGTTTTAAAAACATACGTTTTTTTGACTGCACCATCTGAGCCTTAAGGCAACAATCTTGTCAACTCAAATACCACAACATTATAATAAATCAAAAACACAGAGGACATTGAACTTGAACCACATGAAGGGAATAATTAGTAGGGATGCACAAAAGAAAAAATACAGAACAGAAACATACAATGTGGTGACATCACTTCAATCAGTAGTTTGATATTTTGGGAAATAGTCTTATTATTTATCCCATCATTTTCACTTGTTTCTGCTTAATGTGAATCTTGAGCCAGCAGCAGAGCCTGGAAACAAAATTCACCAACACCACTAAACTTCACAAAACTGGAAAGCGTTTAAATCGCAGTGAGGTTTAGGGGTGCTAGACAGTTTCTTAACTGCAAAAGCAAAGTTGCTTTTGTCCACATTTGATAAGCTTATTTCCCAAAAGAAAAGAAAAAGTCTGTGTGTCCTTCATCCGTTTCATCTGAAGAGGTGATTTGAGGGTTTGTAGTGCAGTGTGAGTTGGCGTGAGCTGTAGCCGGACATGCCGATACCCACGAGACCCAGCAGGATAGCCATGCGCGGTGTAGCAGGGCCCTCCTGGCTCTGCGCCACAGTCCGGGCTGCCTGGGTCTGAAAGAGAGAGCAGGGGTCACCACCACCACCACCCAGCAGCTGCGACAACCACCTCCACCGGGCACCACCATCATCGCCAGAGACGGTGATCCTCCTGGCTCTGGCCGCGGTGGAATCCGTGAACAGGTGGCCCTGGTCACACACCTGCTTCAGCCCAGCGATCGTCTTACCATAAGGGAACAGCCGTGTTAGAATCTCCACTTTCGTGAATATTAAATATTTGTTCAAGCACCCCATACAGCTGATGCCGGCGTTTCAGTCCTCTGTGGAAGCTTTTGGAGGCGTCTCAGAATTTAGTGCCAATCCAAGACATAGCCTAAAGTCAGACACAGATTCAGTTACTTTCTGAGCTCACCGCCGATGTGCCAGTCACTATCCAGTGAAAACTATGAGTCTCCAAATTTGTTGATTTTATATTATTCTAATGGAGCGATCAAGTGCTATATTATGAACAGTTTTTTGTTTAAATCTATTTTTAGATGTCTGAAAAATGCATTTGCACAGAGCTAAAAACATGAATATTCTTCTTATTTAGGAGATATAGAATGAGAATTAAGCTCCTGAACATGAGCTGCGATGAGCTGAGACACAATAATAATCATTTTTAAAACAAACACAAACCATACTGGAGGTTTCCAGTCCCTCCAGGGTTGCATGCCATGCTTCTAGAGATCTAATTAGAGGGCATTAACCTGACCCTAGGAAGCGAAGGAATCTCTCACTCAAATCCATTTAAGACAGGCTGCTCTAATCCTCCATCCTCAATCCGACCATGACACACACTGAACCTGGCACTTTGAGCACAGCGATGACTTAGTGGAATCATTTACAAAAAGGATTTATGGTGGTGGCCAGTGCAATGCAATAAAAAAAAAAATGCTTTGCTCAAATGGCTGCAAAAAGAAATATTACTGAGGTGAAATTTGTGGTGGTTTAGTTTAAAATCTACACACTATGGCTTTTTGTTTTTGTTTTACTGAAGCACAGTGTAGGGCCTCGGCTCCAGAGCGCAACAGTTGTTTGTTGTTGGAGACACTTATGGAACTGCCTCCACTGTTTGTGCCACTGCAGATGTCCCCTGATGTCTATCCAAAGAAGAAAATCACCTCAAAGCATCTTACGTACCTGGAGGTATCTAATGTATCCAGGGGTCAGTCGAGGGATGCGAAAAAACATTGTTGTTGTTCTCGCCGATGCCTCACAGCTGAGACCACAAAACCCCTCTGCGAGTTTCCCTCAGGACGTTCAGCCAGGCAACTGTTTCACTGGTTATCCCTCTGCTTCTTGGTGTTATGTGACTCTTTGGCCTCGGTTCTCTTCCCCAGCCTGAGTGTGGCAGCAACAGCAACTCTCCCCCGTGTCCAAAAACACACACACACACACCTCACCCACTCACTCACTCAGACACACACCTGCACAGTGACGATCTCCCCTGAGAGAGTCCAGCCTTTGTAGGTAGTATATAAACCCTTGACCTAATTGCGTAAGCTGGTCACATGGTTTTGGACTGTGCTTGTGTCTTCGTGTGGCTGTGCATTTGTGTCACTGATGGATTAGCAGAGCTATTGGAGGTGCGGTGGATTATTATTATACTTGTGAGCGATATTCCAAGTCCAGTGGCCACCAAAGCGCTCAATCAACTGACGACAAAGCAGCATGGCATGTCTGTAGTCTAGATCTCTTACCCATTGAAAGCATTTTGTTTATCAAAGGAAATCTATTCTGTCAAGGATGGGGAAACATTTTTGAGTCAGGTTCTGAATGAGAACATATTATTCAAAAAGTTTCTAAATTACAATATATTATAAAAAAAAAAAAAACAGGTCTGTTTCAACCGCGTG
>VOQK01005303.1:14417-25162 GCA_015052645.1 Benitochromis conjunctus
ATGATTGTGTGTATATATATATATATATATATATATATATATATATACACACACACACACATATATATAATTTATTGATTTATTTTTTTGAATTTAACAAACAAAAATACAATATGCAAAAAATTCAGGCCTTTTTCAGTAGCAAAAGAAGCATGTGTAAGTTCATTAAAGAAAATAATTTCGGGGGGGTTGTCCATCACATAGAACTGAGATCTAAAAAATATTTTAAAATCATTCCTCCATCCACTGATGTGGGGCTTTATTTGTGTATGTTTACATTTATGAGCTTTTTTTCTTTTTGCTAACATAATCAGATTATTTGTCAGAAAGTCTTTAAAATATCTTTATGTGTTAAAATAAATAAATAAAAACAACAACAACAAAAAACCAAGCAAGAGAGGGCAGCAACACTCCAGTCGAGCGACTAGCCTGCCTGCCTGAAAAGACGAAGAAGACGTCTTCACGCGTCATTATTGCGCGTCCTCAGGTAAAGAAGGACCCACGAAAGCTCCAAAAACAACGCGGGCTAATGTAAATTTCGAAACCGTATAGTCACTACAAATTCTCCATATAAATAAACTGTAACTGGGAAAGCTCGTAGCATATACGGATGTTACGTTCTGTCGATTTTGTGTTACAACAGAGGAGTGAAGTTTTCCCTCCGAGCTGGTAAAAACGAGCCGGCTAACGGAGCTAGCTAACGACCAAAGCTGCTGTGGCTGCGCAGTTTCGTTTCAGCTGAACTCACCGAAAACACCCAGTAGACCTGCCAAGTCTGTTCACGTTAGCTGACCAAATATACTTTTTAAACTGACATGGGTCAGTCTGCAAGACACCTGCAGCGAAAGCAGTAGATAACGGGTCATATTTGAAGTTAATTTTTTTTTCTCACCTTTGAAGACGTTAACGTTTTATGTCCAGTCCTGGTAACGCAGGCTAACAGGTACTGCTCGGGTTTCCTGTAACGTTAACTAGGTTCTGTTTATGCTAATTTTGAATGTAACTAAATAATTTGACCTGCTTATTGTGTTCTTAATTGATGGTTAGCTGTGCCTTACATCAGCTATCATGACAGGAAATACACAACACTAACTTTGCACCTTATTTTCCAACTACTGAAAAAAAAAAAAGATTTGTGCTCTTTTTGTTGTGTTCATATTGAGCATTCATATTTTATAAAAAATTTAAGGGTTACAGCAAAAGTTTGTTTCTATTCTCAGCTTTTTTTAAATTTGTTTTGACAGCCTTAAGTGACATCTTAGCCATAATACAAAGATGGACGAGGATGATTAGAATTTAATTGATATTTTAATTATTTTTAAAAAAGTGATTATGAAATAATCCAGTTATTCTATATCAAAGTGCTAAACTTGGATATGGATTCTTAATTTTTTTTTGAAATCACTGAGAATTACTGAGCCGCTAGTCTTGAGTCGTCTCTCATGTCTTTATATTTTGCTAGAAAAATGGGATAAAACATCTGCAAACATAAATGGAAATACCGTTTAAAGGGTACAGACATAGTTAGCAAAATTCAAAAAGGCTTGAAAATGAATTAATATGATCACCTTTGCTCCCAACAAAGCTTTTGAACTCTCCTTGGCAAGCTTTCTTTTAGTTTCTTTAAACAGTCTTCAGAAATAGTTCTCCAGGGCTTTTTTGAAGGACATTCAAAGCTCTTCTTTGGATGTTAGTTGACCTCACTTCAGTCTGTCGACAGTTCGAATCAAATATTTTCATCCCTAAGTATGGCTTCTTGTCAGCCACCCACTGAGACCATTTGTGATGAGGCCTCACTGAGCAGTAGATGGATTAACTGAAGGACTAGACGCATCTCTTAGGGCCTGTGTCAGCTCTTTCTTCTTTTGTCCTCCTTGTGTCCAGTTTCCACAACTAAAAATAAATAGTCTGGCTGTTCGGAAGCAAAATATGAAGAAATGGGTGTGGCTTAAAACTTTGCAAACTTCTGTATAATATAAATTTTGTGTAGCATGGCCCTGTAAGGGCTTGTTTGACCAAATGTTTGGTGTTTTATCGCTGTTTGATAACCTTTGTTTTGTTTTTTAATCTGTTCATCAGTTACTGAATTAAATCATTAGCAAATAGTTCATAAAATCCGAGTCCATCTCACATATGTTTGCATCATGTGCCGTTGCATTTTTGTTGGCATAAACTTGTACTTTAGTCGTTGTAGTTGTTGCGGTTGGTCTATTCCCATCACATTCTTTTGTTTTCTCTGTTATAATCTGTATGCTGCTATCCTTATTTTATTTCTGTTATCTTCTTAGCTCTTTTTCAGCCGTAATGAAGAGACGAGCCGATGTGTCTTTTGCATCACTTCATGGGACAAAGAGGCGTCGTGACGACAGCAGTTCAGATGACGAGTCAAGACTATCCCGTCAAGGTAGATAATTAAAAAAACAAACAAAGACAACAACAGAAAATAGTCTTATATTTATGTATAAACCTGATCTTTACTTACTATAGTTAAAACTGTAGCACCTTCTAGAGATTTCTGGTTATATATGGGCCAACTGCACACTAGTACCTCAGTTTCTATTGGTAACTAAATCATTAAACCAGGCGAAGCTCATTCCTGCTTTCAACTGCTCAGCCAGTTTTCTTTTATATGTGGTCTGAAAATTCTAAACTAAGGATGCCTCTCAAAAAGCCCCTGCCACGGCAGCAACAGCATACAGATGATTATGTGGAGGAAAGTGCTACTGCAGACTCTGGGGAAGCCAGAGAGTAGTTTGAAGGTAGCTCCAGAATGTCTGCTGAGCCTAATCCGGCCTCTTTGGCCAAGGTGTTTGAGAACTTCATACAAATTCAAATGGAGAGAGATAAAAGACAGGAAAAGACGACCACCAAGCAGGAGGAGAAACTTGACGTCCTGTTCCGTCAAGTGATGCAGCTTCAAATGGACCTTGAAGCCATCAGAGCTGGTCGACCACCTTGAGTTCCCGCCGGAGAAGTTACAAAGGTTAGAAAAGTTGGACAACATTGAACACTACCTTTCCACCTTTGAAAGCCTGGCAGAGGTCTACAACTGGCCACGGCAACTGTTGGCGACTGTCCGACTAATTCCACTGCTCACGGGGAAGGACTTAAGCGCTGTTCTGGCTATGGACCCAGCATACAGAAAAAAAACTAATACATGCTGAAGATTGTTATCCTAAAAAATGTATGAAATTAACAGAGATGCTTACTGCCAGAGGTTTCGATCTTACAAGACACCTGCTGAAGAATCCCCCCAAGAATTATTTGTACGTCTGAAGCACTTGTTTTGCAAGTGGGTGGCTTATCACACCTGCACCAAAAGAAGACATTATGGAGAAGATGGTCCTTGAGCAATATTGGGTGAAAGGACACAACCCAAAGACTGCTAAGGAGGCTGCTGACCTGGTTGATGCCTACATGATTGGTCACAAGGGACCAAGGGTTAACTGCTATGCTGGCCTGCTCAGACCAACACGGGGTAAGTTTGAGGGGTTTGGGATAGGTGGTGTTTCAGCAAACTGTAGTAAACTATACTAAACCCTTCTGCTTGGTAAACAAACACACATATATATAGTTTGGAGGTGCCTACTGTATCAAGCACATGATGGACATACTTTACCATGACTAATGAAAGTAGCAGCAGTTCCTGAGTTTCCATATCCTGTTCTTATTCTGTTAAATCTAATCCATGAGAGTAACACCACATTGTGTGGGAATGTCACCAGGGCTAGATGAAGAGAATCAGAGGCTCCAGAAATGTTAGAAAACCCAACATTAGTTCAGCTAGACCCTGTAGGCTCAAATTCTGCTACAGCTGGTTTTGCTTGGGTCATATTCAGTCTCAGTCCACTTTTAGAGAAGCTACACTAGTAACACACACAAGCTAATACCATTCTACAACGTGGATCTCAAGGGCAGCGTATGAAGGTAGGCTGGAGAGGCGCAGAGGGCAGTTTGGAGGAACTGCTGCCTCTGTCCTCAGTAAAGGAGTTACAACTTCTCAAGTGGGGAAAGTTGATGTCATCATATCTAAAGTCAAGTCATATTTGGACCTGTGGGTTGGTATAGAAGGTTCATTCTTAGATTTTCTACACTCTATATATAACTTGACAAAGAAGAACCAGCCCAGTAGGGTTCAGTGGATTTGGTCCATGAGTGTGAAGAGTCCTTTAAGGCAAGGCCTGTGCCCTGGGCTTTGGAGAAGCTCTGCTGCAGGTTTGACCAGGAAGCTGAACAAACCTGATGTCAGGGTTTTGATGATGCAGAATGAATGCCTTGGCATAAAGTGGGAATTGGACTTTAGTGTTACTTGTTGGGAAGAATGTTCATTCTCTACAATGGCAACCAAGCACTATAATGGCTGAAAAACATGAGGGATATCCCCTCCAAGATAACAAGAGGTGCTTCTTGGCCGTGCAACTCCTTTGACAATCTCTACAAGAGTGTAAAACAGAACTGCATAGCTGACTGCCTCTCCAGCATCCCACAGGTGTTGTCTTTAGCAGGAGGAGGGGGAAATGGCATGGAAGTCTAGAAGATTTACATTTTCAGCACACCAGCAATTCTATTATTCTGCTTCAACAAGCCAGCAAAATCTCATAAAAATATCAACTACATGGGTAAAATGAGTGCATGATTTGTTTCTGTAAGAGGAGCTTAAAATATAAAGCCCTGAAATGGATATTGTTGGGTTACTTCAGTGTGCCACTGCCCACTAGCCATGGGCACCGCCTTTTGGTTTTGTTGTTTTTTTCCAGTCAAAAAAAACACCCTACATTCCCTTGTTTGTCTGATGGTGGCTATAAATAATCACAAGTGTGCTTCCTCCACTATTGAGCCAGTTCTCTTTTACAAGTACATTAATGAAGATATGATCTATTGCAAAGAAGAATTTTGATCTGGTGAGAGTCCTTTCCAGGTGCAGTGGTATACCAGGAAAGGACATGAGGCTGTAGCTTCTAACTGTATTTTTTAGATGCGTGAGATGGTCTAAGATTGTTACACTCGATGGATAATTTGCCTGTTTTGTTTTGTGCGTGTGTGTGTGCGTGTGTGTTAGACTCTAGTCAAAATGACTCCCTCAGTGACCAGGAGGATCAAAGACCGGGGTTCTCGATGCCCTCCATATCATCATCATCATCATCCTTTGATACCCAGGACAATGACGCCTCCTCGCAGGCCGCCTCCAAGTTCGCTATGTACAACAGTGTGTCACAGAAGCTCATGGTAATGTATCAAAGCCTTCTCTAAGCTGAGGTGTTTGACAGTTTCTATGTATTATATTTTAAATGTTTGGGTTTTTGTTTTTTTTTCACTTTTCAGGATATTTCCAAACAACAAAGAATTTGACCTTTGAGTTTTATTAACTTGTTTTTTGCTACTTCTTACACTTTCAGGCCAAAATGGGCTTCAGAGAGGGCGAGGGTTTGGGTAAGTTTAGCCAAGGACGCAAGGAGATTGTGGAGGCTTCTACTCAGCGAGGGAGAAGAGGTCTGGGTCTCACGCTGCAGGGTTTCCAAGGAGAACTTAACGTTGACTGGCGCGACGAACCCGAGGTAGGCAGTAGTCCTTATTGGCATTTGTGTTTTTTAATCTTTAGGTTTGAAATCTTATATGTGAATGATCAATCAACTGTCACTTGATCTCTGTTTTGTCTCTTTTCCCGTATGTCTGCACAGCCCAGTGCTGTGGAGAAGGTTGATTGGTTCCCAGAATGCACCACAGAGATCCCAGACGCCGACGAGCTTAGCGACTGGATGATCCAGGGACCGGTAAATCCAGAAACTCGGATTCTCACTTACATATATGCATGCATCGCTTTGCAATCTATTTCATTCCTGATTTTCACTCTGTACAGAGAAAACTTAAAATTGAAGATGAGACTGAGTTTTGCACAGAAGACCTTTTGCACACTCTTCTACGATGCAAAGTGAGTTACGTCAAGAATTTGCTTCTGTTAAATTTATTCCCACAGGGTATTTAAATTTTGGCAAGTGCACACCAAAAAAAAAAATGATAGAAGGGTCATAGATTACACAAGTTTACATATTTCTCAGCTGTGTAATCACTGCACCTCTGTGATGTTTAGTCAATATTTGATGACCTGGAGGGCGAGGAGATGAGGAGAGCGAGGACACGCTCCAACCCCTATGAGACTATTAGAGGAGGTATCTTTCTCAACAGGTCAGTTTTTGGGGTAGTAAAACACTCATTTCCTTTTTTTAATAGTAGTTTGCTGCTGTGAGTATTTAGGTTGCTTTTTAAATTTTGCACAGTATTATATGGAGTGGCAGTCATTTAAAGACAATGACGAGCTGTATTATGTGCGTTATGTATTTAGAGCAGCTATGAAAATGGCCAACATGGACTACTGTTTCGACCATATGTTCACCAACCCAAAGGATTCCCAGGCGGTGAGTGGGTCAACTGATTAATACTGAACGTTTTTTGTTGTATCACAGCTCAAAGTTCCATATAAACAGATGGCAATATAAAGCTTCTGTCTTATCATGCAGAAACCTCTGACGAAGGACCGCGAGGGCGAGCTTCTTTACTTTGGTGATGTGTGCGCAGGACCTGGAGGCTTTTCAGAATATGTGCTGTGGAGAAGACGCTGGCATGCCAAGGGCTTTGGCATGACGCTGAAAGGACCCTGCGACTTCAAGCTGGAAGATTTTTATGCAGCACCGAGCGAGCTGTTCGAGCCTTATTATGGTACGTTTACAAAACCAGCACGTCACACCCAGGGGACAAGAGACACGGGTTTGTGTTTCCAGTGATGAATGATTCAGTGAAATCTTCACCTCCCTGCATCCCAGGCGAGGGAGGGGTGGACGGCGACGGTGACATCACCCGGCCTGAAAATGTGACTGCCTTCCGAAACTTTGTCATGGAGAGCACGGAGAGGAGAGGGCTTCATTTCCTCATGGCAGATGGGGTAAGAGTAATATTTCATGGATTGATTGAGGATAAACTAAAGGTGGACAAACTTCACAAAGGGTTCTTCTGGCTTAATGTTTGGATCAGTTTCAGTATGGTCTCTGTTTTTTTTCCCAGGGCTTCTCTGTGGAAGGCCAAGAGAACCTGCAGGAGATCCTGAGCAAACAGCTGCTGCTTTGTCAGTTCCTTACTGCAATTTCTACACTCAGGACAGGTATGCGTGTCTCTTTAAAAGCTTGTAAATTTGCACACTGACTAGTGTTCCTCAACTTTCTCTTTAGCCACCTGCCACAGTACAGTGCACAGTATGTTTATATTCCCACATTAAGTCTCACTTTCTCTCCTTCAGGTGGCCATTTTCTCTGTAAGACCTTTGACCTTTTCACTCCCTTCAGCGTGGGTTTAGTGTACCTGCTCTACCTCTGCTTCGAGAGGATCTCGCTCTTCAAACCTGTCACCAGCAGGCCTGCAAACTCTGAGAGGTGAGCCGATGTTATGCTGTGTATTTATACATGTGGGAATATGATGAGAGTGTGTGGGAAGGCTTTCTACAAGATTTGTTGTGTGTCTGGGAAATTTTACCCATTCATCATGAAAAGCATTTGTGAGGTCAGACACTGGTGTTGGGTCAGAGCTTGGCTTTCTCTATTCTAGTTCATGTCAAAGGTGTTTAATGGGGTTTGGATCAGAGGCCAGTACTCTAAAGCAGGATACTGAACTTCAGGTTCAACCCAGTGTTTTCTGTACTATGAAGATTGTTCACTTCTTATTCGGGTACATCGCCATGGTATATTGCGATGCGAGTCTGAACTGCTGCAGATTAGAGATCCAATGGGGGGGTGGGGGTGAGGTTACAGATCTCTTCTTACATTGTCATCCACAGGTACATCGTGTGCCGTGGCCTGAAACCTGGCTCAGACGCAGTCAGGGAATACATGTTTAGAGTCAACCTGAAGCTGAACCAGCTGAGGGACACGGACAGAGATGTTACAGAGGTGGTTCCGCTGAATATCATCAAGGATGACACTGACTTCTACCAGTTTATGGTCAACTCCAACGAAAGGTAGAAACACTCAGTATCCACAAAGCCTTCAATCACTGCTCATCAAACACAGTGACTGACAAGGATGGTGTTTAATTGTCTCTTCAGCCTTTGTGCAGTTCAGATCAAGGCCTTGGCTAAGATCCACGCTTTTGTTGTAGACTCGTGAGTAACCACTGTTGAACATTTACCTTTGCTGCACTATATCCACATGTTTGACGTGGTGTTTTTGTCTGGACACTGACTGGGTTACACTGTCCCTAGAAACCTGTCAGAGCCAAGGCAAGCTGACATCAGGAAGGAGTGCTTGAAGCTCTGGGGAGTGAGTAGAGAAGCTGATAGACATACCAAACTGAAAACATGTTTTAAAAGAATGAATAGAAAAAAAAAATATACAAGTTTTTATGTACACTTTATGTTTATTTATGTCCATTTTTAGGTCCCGGACAAGGCCAGAGTCGCTCCTACTTCGTCAGACCCAAAGTCAAAATTCTATGAGCTGATTAAGGTCAGTTAATAAATTTGGGTTTAAAGCAAATCCTACTGGGTACAGTACAGTGCTGATAAATGTGCTCTGCCATATAGACCGTAGAAACGAATTAATAATTAAAAGGCAAATCATTTTTTCATATGAAACTGTGTTATAAATAGGCTCATTAAACTTCTGAATGTGTCTCTGCACTTGTTCTGCTTTATATCAGAGCTCAGACGTGGAGTCGTTCCAGTGTAAGCCGACTCCTCTCAACTCCACCACGCTCGAAAAGTTGCGCCATGTCCTGGACTACAGGTGCATTGTGGGAGGTGGAGAGCAGATCTTTCTTCTAGCGCTGGGGGTGAGTTGGCTGAATAAGTGTAAACTTGTGCTTTGTCTGAAACAGAAAGCAAAACATAACAAGCAGCACTCAAAGAACTCTAACCTCCACCAAGGCAGCTCAATCTCTGGGCTGTATTTAATGCTAAGGGAATAGTATTGAATTTTCTATATTTTGTCAACACACACAACACTTAAGAAAGAATCATAGTTTCTAAGTCTTAAGGCTTTTTGTTAGTTCCAATAAATCGTTAAACTCACCTTGAAGACCTTCGTGGATGTAAGCCAAATTTTAATGGATTGTTAACACGACCCCACCACTGTACACTCCTACAGCTTTATCAGAATCGCTTTAAAACCTTTGGAGCTATTGTGTTTACAGTCAGAAAGAATGACACACTCACACAAACGCTACAAAAAACACAACTTTGTTGGCGGAAGTAATGACTGAAGCATGTAATATTATTATTAAAAATAAGGCATGGTTAAAGGTCAGCAGTGAATTCCTGGTAGCTAATGCGTTGGATGGGGGGAGAAAACTGTCATGTCGCATATTGAGACGGGGTTTGATGGATGTGCTAGAACGAGCTTGATTCACTGCAGCTCAAAACCTGAAGGACTTAAAAGGATCTTCTGTTAAAGCCGGAGACCATAGAGTGACTTCAGAGATTGTGCATATTTGAGCTGTTTTGTCAGCATACAAAGAGCCAGCAGCGTCATAAATTCTATTGTGTTTGCTCTTTATTTTGATTGAACACTGTAACTACCCCAGAGACTTCACTGTCTGCGTGACTTTGATCAAACCTGGTTTCTGATGACTTTTGCAGAAGTCTCAGATTTACACCTGGGATGGGAAAATGCCTGTGCGCTGGAGGAAAATGGAGAATTTCAAGCTGGAGCTGCCAAGAGATACACTTCTAAGTGTAGAGATTGTCCAAGAACTAAAGGGCGAGGTGAGAGAAAGGGCTAAAACTCTATGACAGACTCAGGTTTTCTTATCACTTATATGCCTAATTCTGATCCTCTTGGACTCAGATTTTCTGTTTAAGCATTTTTTTAAGGTATAGGCCTTTTACAGTTAACCTCAGTCAGAATTCATGACTTGCATTGTGGTTTATGTGCAGCTGAGTAGGATGCTTTTTGAGCTGTGTTACACTCCGTTTGGTCCTCAGGGCAAAGCTCAGCGCAGAATCAACGCAGTTCATGTAATGGATGCACTAATACTGAATGGCACTGATGTAAGAGATCAGCACTTCAACCAGCGGTGAGACTTTTTATGCTCTACCTGTGCTGACTCGATGCTCCACAAAACGAAGTAATCTGGATCAGGTTTCTGACAATATACTGACAGTCTTTTACATCTGATGTAATATTACAGACCTGAAAAGTTAAAAATAGGCATTTGTATGAGATATAAGTAGAACACTATTAAAACGACTAGTAAAATATTTCCTGTATATTTGTTTTTAGATTGTAATAGTGTCAGATAATCTTCAATGGATCTGCAAAATGATGTTTGTTATGTTTCCAGGATCCAGATGGCTGAGAAGTTTGTGAAGGCGGTGGCTAAACCCAGCAGACCAGACATGAACCCCATCAGGTACTTCCTTCTGCTTTCTTTTCATTTCATTTTTTTTACTAACTAAATATTAGTTTATGCAATCTCACATGGGCTATAATACTTAAAAATAATGCTTAGAAGTATTGCTGTGGTAGCTGTGATCGAACGCTGAGCAAAATTGGGAAAGAAATATTACATGCAGTTTGGTAAATTACAAAGATAATAAAGCATCCTCTTTTTTTTTTTTTCTTCCAGAGTCAAGGAAGTTTACAGGCTGGAGGAAATGGAGAAAATCTTTGTCAGGTATGGGAAGACAACCCTCTGAGTAGCTGCCGTGTACAATTACTACTGCAGCTTCTTAGATTTGTCCTGTTTTTCAAGATCAAGGCTCC
>VOQK01005309.1:1310-12076 GCA_015052645.1 Benitochromis conjunctus
AATATGAAAAAACTATACAGAATATGAAATAAAAATATACAGATACTGTATGTGAAATATATGAAATATAAAATATAAAAAAAAAAAAAAATAAATAAAAAAAAAAAAAAAAAAAAAAAAAAAAAAAAAAGCTTGCACAAACATTTTAGCAGCTTCTGTTTGTTTGTAGTGTTGTTATTGATTCAGTGTTTGTTTACTCTGTTTGTTTACCATTTAGTGTAGCTCGATCGATCGATCAATTACTGATTCAGTTTCTTGACTCGAGGCTGGCGTTCTTCCGGTAATGCAGCGTTACGTGCAGAGTCTGTCACTTTAATGGAGTGTCCTCAGACAGGCCACACCAACCACCGTGTCTGTGATAACCTCATCACTTCTTCTTGATAGCGGCAAGGTCACGCTGCAGCTCTGAGAACTTGGGCCGGTCCTCAGGGTTGTACTGCCAGCAGCGCTGCATCACTTTGTATACGTCGTCAGGGCAACGTTGAGGACATGTCATTCTGTAACCTAGCAACCAGGAACACATTGTCACTGCACAATGACATCACTGATTATGTGATGAAGCTGATTGATTATCTGCGCAATTACCTTTCTCCACCTGCTCTCGAGCCTGCTGATTGGTCATCCCCGGATAAGGACATACCCCCAGACTGAACGTCTCCCACAGGAGGATGCCGTAACTCCACACATCGCTCTCTGAGCTGTAACGACCTGCAGCGACCAATCAAAACGCAGGACGCAGTCAGCAGCCAATCTGTGCTCTGTTCCTATTAATTACTGTCACAGACTCAACAGCTTCTTTAAAAATCAACTGGCATTTCAGGTACAGGTGTGTGTGTGTGTGTGTGTGTGTGTGTGTGTGTGTGTGTGTGTGTGTGTGTGTGTTACCGTAGTTGAGTGCCTCAGGTGCAGTCCATTTTATGGGGATCTGTTTGAGTCCAGAAGAAGAATAAATGCCATCATCCTCCTGACGACTCATCCCAAAGTCACTGATCTTCAGCACGCTGTTATCCCCAACAAGACAGTTCCTCGCCGCCAGGTCCCTGAGACACACACACACACACACACACACACACACACAAAAGAATGGCAAGAACAATTCTCTGCAAAGTTGTGACAGGTTTTATTACTCTGCCGTAACCGTGGTTACCTGTGGATGCAGTTTTTACTCTCCAGGTACGCCATCCCGGCCGCAGCATCAACTGCAAAGCGAAGCAGCTGTTTGGTCTTCAGGTCATCCTTCTTCTTTCTCAGGAATGACAGAAAGTCTCCACCTGGACTCACAAGACACACCTGTTAGAAACCGACCAATAAGAGTACAAGTTTACTCAACTTAAGCTCCACCCACCAGGAACGAGCTCCATGACAATGTAGATTGGCTGTCGCTGGGTACAAACGCCAATCAGCTTCACAATGTTCGGGTGGTCATACTGCTTCAGGATCCTGCAGCCAATCAGAGAGGAGCAGAGTGAGCGTTCAGCCAATCAGAGAGAAGCAGAGCAAGCGTTCATCAGAAAGGCTGTTTTTTATATTTTTCACTCTCTGTTTAATGAATTTCTGAATGTGATCATCACCTCTTTCTCTGGTTAGAGGTAACTATCCCACGCTCCTCTTTCTGAAAAAAACTCCTGGAGGAGGCGGGACTCTGGGCAGGTGTGGGATACTCACAGTGCCTCTGGTTCAGAGATTTCCTCAGGCAGTGAGCAGGTTGTCTCTGTGAGACTTGGGGTTACTGACTGTGGTCAGGTCACAGGTCAGAGTGCCCGACCCTCTCCAAGTCTTTGGGTGGGATCCAGAGAAACCTGTAGGTGTTTACAGGGTCATCAGCCTGCTCTACAAAAAGTGCTGTTGGAGGTATGGAGGGTCATAAACGCCTCACTCCACCTCACTCCCCCCGAGGCCAAAGGTCAATGATTGCATTGTATCAGCTGATATAAGGCCACATGTAAGACGCTTGGCTGAAGACGAGCCGAACGCTCAGGTGAGGAGGATCAGAAGGCGGTGAAGCCTCAGAAGAGTCCTGGCAAACTTAAACAGGGAGTGAGGGGTAAAATGGGAACGCTGAGTGAACTCCTTTCTGATCTACGTCTTTAATGTGATGTGGAGGTCTAAGAGTGAACTAGTGGAGTGGCAGAACTGCGTGATAGATCCTTTCTTTAACACAAGGACCAAAGCTGTCATCAGGTATCAACTTGGTCAGCCTCCCTTATGGAGAAGAGGTGCGATGCAGTTTTGCTTTTCTCTGACCGTCCCATCTACAAGAGTTTGAGACTACGTTAATGACCGAATCCAGGAGGATCTGCCAGAAGGAGTGCAGGTCAACCTTGGTGTGATGAGTCTAAAGCCTTTTTCCCGGTTTTAAAACTCACATCGTTCTGTTCCTGAGGCTGATAGATGGGCTGAACTTTCTGAATTTGGTTTATAATTCTCATTTCTCTTATGCCACCATGGATAATGAGATGACCAACTGCAGATTGGTGGGGGTCGGGGTTCAGGTTTGGCCTCCAAAGTCAGAACCGTGTCCTCAATATTCAGCTCTGACTCAGCAGGTGTAGAACTTCAGGGTTTTCTGTTTGTAATGTTAAAGGACCTGAAGGTGGAAAACTCTGGACCTGTTGAGATGGGAGGAGACTTGGGACTACGGAGGGATTACTGATCTGGGACTGCCGACATTCCAGCAGGAAAAGGAAAACTGGAGAAAAGGACATCTGACATCACCCAATTAGATCCTGACATAATGATCCAAGTTTGAGAAGAAGTAAACAGACAAACATTTGGCTTGTTTCCCGATATGTGGTGTATTAACTGTTTTATTGAGTTGCTACAGATTGATTTGTTGATGTTGATGGTGTTTGTATGAAGGGCTTACCTGGCCTCAGACAGAAAGCGGATCTTCAACTCTGGAGGTAAATCCTCTTTACACGTTTTCACGGCGACCGGTGTTTTGTCTCGCTGCAAAGTCCCTTTGTACACCTCACCGAAGTTACCCTGTTGAAAGACAGCAACGAACCATAGGAAATGGAGGCGGTGAGTGAAGGTGGGGTGTAAGGACAGGTAGATGACTCACCTTTCCCAGCAGGTCCCCTAGCACCACATCCTCATGGTTCAGGATCCACTTCTTGTCCTGTAGAGAAAAACGAGTCAGTGAGCACCAAACACCATCACAATAACTAACCTGCATGTACACCTGTGGGTGTAGGAGGGGGCTACCTTTACAACAGGGTTTTGCAGCACGACTCCAGATTTCTTGGTAATGACTTGCTTAGTGGTGAAGTGATGCTCAATGAGCTGAGGGATGGTGGTGAAGCCCGTCCCCTCAAAACGGTACTGATTCTACCAGAGAGGGCGAGAGACATTAGCTTAACATATGAGAGAGAGAGACACACACTAGGGGTTAGTGTGTGCATACATACGTTGGCATATTGGATGATGAAGTGTGTGTTTGTGTATGTGTGTACACGCGCACGTACATCAGCATACTGGATGATGAAGTGGCGTCTCTGGTCGTCAGAAAACACAGACAGGACGTACTCGCCCGGTTTGCCATGGCTCTCCCTGACGAGGAAGTCTCCCTGTTGCCGTAGTAACTCCTGGGCCTCAATGCGGGGGATGGCGCCATGATACCACTCTTGCTCCGCTAGAGGGCGCTCCGATGTGGGGATCACATCAAAGAACTGCTGCAGAGGCACAGAAGAAGAAAAGTCTCCACTATAATCTGATCGTACACCTTCCACCTCTGATTCAGACCTCCCCCTCCCCCCACCTCCTCCAGCTCTCCTTGGGGGAACCCGAGGCTTTCCCAAACCAGCTGAGACTAACGATCTCTCAGGTGTCCTGGATTTCCTCCCAAGAAGATTAAACACCTGAGCAAGGATCAGCACAGCATCCACATCCTTGCAGCCACTGCTCCATCAGTCACTCTTCCACTTCGCTCTCCCCGAGATACCCAAACTCCACCACCCAGGACCCTAACCCTCCAAAACCCAGAGGGAGAACATGGCCTCCCACTTGGAGCTGGAGAAGGTGAAGGTAACGTATCGTCAGTTGAGCCGTGATGCCAGCAACGCCAGAGAGAAATACAAAGAGGTGGTGGCCAAAGCAAAGTCCTTGAAATCCCTGAGCGCTCCCCTTTGTTACCCTGTCTCTATCCATAAAAGGTATGAACAGCATCAGTAACAAAGGGCAGCCCCAGTGGAGTGCACCACCACCAAGCCCTCATTGAGGCCGTACAGGGCTGAATGCCCACAACTACGAGTTAGAAGGCCCTTACTTACAAAGCACCCTCTACAAGACATCCCCATAGGGATGTAGCTAAATGAGTTCACAAAGCACAGGTAAATAAGTTGGACAAATTCCATCCACACCTCAGTTACTGCTTCAGCTAATGCCAGAGTCACTCTGATTGGCCGCTTCCTGTCAGCTGTATCTGGACTCCCAGAGGCTAATCAGGACTCCTCCGTCCTCTGGAGGCTTCCTTCATCTCTGCTGTCCGGGAAAGGCAACAGGACAAGCGCAGCTACATAAGCCCATTTTCCATTAGTACCTACTCAGGTCGGCTCGCCACGGTGTTCAGGCTTTTCCATTACATGATAGCACCCGGTACCAGGTACTTCATGTTCATACCAATTACATCATGGGATGCTTGCTCACGTTGCAATAACGACCCCATGCACATTAGGTGGTACTCCATTGTAATGGAAAACAAGTCGAGGCAAGTCGAGCTGACCTGAGTAGGTACTAATGGAAAAGGGGATATACAGTCTCAGGTTCTCTGAAGCTCTCCGAGACTGGAGACCTGGATTTATAAGACCTGTATCAACAGTTGGTTCAGTGATTGTGTTGACATATAAACGAGTTCAGTGTTGGAAAGTCTTACCGAGGTAGAGGAGCCCAGCATTGCTTTGGGAGATCGAATCATGCCAGCCAGAGAGTGACGAAGAGTGTCAAACCGAGATCCCCGGTCCTTCACTTTGTCCTGAAAAAACACACACAAACACTAAATCCAGAGCTCTACATTCAAATGTTAAATGTGGGAAAAACACTTGTGAAAGGGAATCTCTTCCTGTCAGTTCTAATAAATAAATGAAAACTAATAATTGAACATTTACAGTCGATCCAACAGAACGAGTATCGTCCTCGTATGGCAGTGCGGGAGGGGGCGGTGGTGGGGGAGGGGAAGCGGCAGCATCTGCCATCTTGGCATCGAGCAGAGCCTTCTGGGAGGCAAGGCTTGCCTCTGAGCTCCGCAGTGATTGGACGGCATGCCGAAGCTCGAGGAGAGAGAGTTTCTGACTGAGCAGCAGGACGCAGCTGAGGGCGAGAGACACAGACAGTCAGAGAGATAGCAAGAGAGACAGAGAGAGCGAGAGAAAGCTCCGACTCCACCTCCTTGCACTCACTCGCTCGTCTTCTCCGCGCTCTGCTGACTTGTCTGGATTTTGGTGTCCAGGTCGTCAGCCAACACCTCCCTGCCCTGAAGATTCTGCTGAGTCAGCTCCAGCTCCTCCGTTGCCGACGACAACCTACAGACAATTAAAACAAGGGTTAGTAGCCACACCCACATACACACAAAGAGAGTGCTGTAACTCCACCAAGTACACCGTCCCCCATCACACCGACCCTGAAGCCAAACAGGCCAAAGAAGGCAGAGTGGTGTTCAGGACCCCAGGTAGAAATCACAGAGCTCTGCGTTCACCAAAATCAGATACCAACAGGTACAGCAAGCTTTTACTTTGGTGGGTTATGCCAAACACTGAAATTCTGAAAGAGCTCACTTGGCTCTCAGGCTTTCGGCTGTCAGCGTGTTCCACAGAATCTCATTGACCGGCAGGTTGTCCGTCTCGTCCAAAAGAGACGTGTCAAACTCCACAGTCGCCTCCGGCGTCTCCGGAGACCTAAGAGAGGCAAGGCAGGTGATTACCAGTGCAACCCAGAGGAAGAGGTGCCCTGTGCAACAGGTGTGATCTCACCTGTAGGCGTCAATGAAGTGCTGATACTCAGCAAGAGGATCGATCTGCTCAACTGCCGCAGCAATCTCCTGATGGACCTTCACGATCTCCTCAGAGAGAAGACTGCTGATCTCACAGTACTCCTCGAGAATACTTTTACTGAATCAATACACACACACAAAAAAAGCAGCTCATAGTACTCCTCTGGAATACTTTTAGTGCAGTAATAGACAGGTATGAGGTATGAGATGGTGTAACAGTGGTCATGTGACTCACAGGGCAAGTGTCATGTCTTCCTGCATCCTCTGCAGAGCATCCAACAGGGCAGGCGCGGCATGGCAGCGGTGTTCGTCCTGCTGTGTCCGGGCGCTGCACACTGCAAGAACATACTGGTTGTGAAGGTTGTGGAGCTTCCCCATAGCCTTGTCGTAACGGTCACGGGCACGCTCCACCTCGCGACCTTTAATTGGAAATGAGAGATGATGGGGGAGGAGTCAGGAAGACACTGTGACAAAGGGAGCGCTCAGAGGATTTCAGGGACTTACCTTTGGCCACCGCCTCTCTGTATTTCTCTTTGGCGTTGCTGGCATCACGGCTCAACTGACGATACGTCACCTTCAGCTTATCCAGGTCAGTCCTGGTTACCTAACAACAATAAACAATCCCAAGAAGTAATGAATGGATCTTAACCACATGCCTCTAAATTTGAATGGTGGATGACATCATAATGACTGGTTTTTAACTGAGTGAAATTATTTTAAAAACTGATGAAACCTAAGAGAAGTCCTAATGTGACCTCACTCAGTCCAACATGCCTGTAAAAGCCTTCGCATGCTTATATTATGCACCAACAGGAAACTGAGATTAACTTTTAGCTGAGGCTCTGCCTCACTATGATCCCCCTCCCCCTGCACACCTTGTGGATGTGGCTCTCCAGCTGCTGATGAAGACTCTGGTAGCTCTTCTTCACCTGCTGCTTGTCTCGGATCAGCGTGGCAAGGCGGTGCAGCGGCCCCGAGTTCAGATCGTCGGCATGACTTCTCATGATCCGACCCAACGCTTCCGTCTGACGAATCACCTGCGACCACGACTGGGACACACACACACACTCTCAGACCGGGTCACATTCTCTGCCCCTCCCACTAAACTGACAACTGAGCCGCTCACCTTACTCACGGTGCTGACATAGTCGGCAGTTTCTTGTTTCTCCATCTGCTGCGTCATGCTGAGCAGCAGAGCGGCGTACTCTTTATCACTTTTCACCCGCAGCGTCATGAAGCGCTTCACCGTCTCCAGCAGCTAGAAGGCAGGTAGCAAGAGTGTGAACCAGACAGGAAGTGAGGAGTGGAGAGGAGGAGGGGCAGAATAATGACATCACACAAAAGACAGGCATTTGGCACAGACTGTAAATAAAAGATGGGCGTAGCCACCGTGACACACTGCTTTTTGGAGTCTCAAGGTTAGCATTTTGGATTATGCTATGTTATTTTTTGATTAAGGAAGTGACCATATTTTTCCGAGATGGCAGATTTAGTTAATGCTGTGTAATATCAAATCAAAATCTTCGAATTTCACTCACAAAACTGAAGCTCACCCTTCTCAGACGGACTGTTGTACGGTAACCTCACAGCAGCCATATCAATGGTCAGATGACATTGATATGGCTAGGGTTGGATACCCTTTACACTGCTGTGTAAAGGGTATCCAACAAAACAAACACGGTCCAGAGATCCAGTTATCAGACAGCCAGTAGCAGCAACCACCTGTGTCACTATCCACCAGTCGGTCAAAGAGGCCGCACCCCTAATTATATCAACTTTAAACAGATGTTATAAAAACATTCTCCCTCGTACAGGTGTTTTAAAACCATGAAATTATCTACAGAGACCAAAACGTTTGTGCATCAGGCTGTAAACATGTTTATTTCTGCTGAAAACTTTTAACATGGAAGTCTGTGGGGGACTGACTCACTGTTGCCCCTGCTGGACAAGAGAGGAACTGTATCCATCTTTAATTACAGTCTGTTTAAACAGTGCCCCCACAAATCAGACTGAACTACACCCCTCTGATAGTGATCTCCGCAGGTGGAAACATGTTGAGCTCTGTGAGTATTTGAGGCTAAATCAGACCTTTAACTCCCAGTCCTGCAGCTTCAATAATCCCTCGTGGGAATTCCTCAAATCCCGACCAAACCCCATCCTGGATCTCAGTCTTTGTGTTTAACAGCGTGGATTAGCAGGCACTGATAGCATGGCCGTCTGTGGAGATGGAGAGAAATATGAACAGGTTCATAACAAAGAGGTGATCTGAAACAAACATTTCCCAAAGTCACCTCTAAACCTCTGAAGAAATTGAGCAGGAAACATTTCCTCTGCTAAAGCCACAGCCTGAAACCTCATAACACATTTAAAACTCTCTAACAACCCTCTTAAAAACCTTTGAAACCCTCAGAAACCAGAACAGGATGATTTCACCTCCAGTTCAGAAAAACCCAAACTGTCCGATTACAGAAATGAAACCATCAGGTGTGAAGCACTCACTTCCTCCTGTGGCTTTAAACTGATTAAAACTATAAACAACAGCTTCAATCTGTCAAAGCTCACTCCAAAACTTTCCAAGACTTTCCAAAACACGTTCCAAACATATTTCCAGCATCTTCACTACTTCCTTCCAACACGCTTCAAAACTTTTCAGACTTCCTTCAAACTTTCTAATCACGTTACAAAATCTTAAAACACATGATACGGTTTAAATATAATTTTAAAACAGTTTAAGATGTTTAAAATCTGTTTTTAAAAAGTTGTTTAAACAGTTTACAGCACTTCCAAGTTTCAAACTATGCTAACGCTAGCCGCTGCTCCCGTATAAATTAAAGGGAAATGAAGCTAGCGTGCTAAAAAGATAACGGCAGCTTCCTTTGGAATTGCAGAAAAACTAACTAGTTAACATGCTAACAGCTGCTGTTAAACTTTGTTCAGGAGTCTTTAAAACTGAAGCCGAACGGAGAAGTCACACTCAGAGACCCCCTGACCGCTTCTCCGAACCTTTTCTCCGGGTACGAAGCTCCGATGGAGCGGCGGAGGAGCGCCGGGATACTCGCAGGGGGTTCCCAGTTTTTCCTGCGCTCCTCTGACGCTTTCTACCGCTTTAACGCACCAGGAAGTGGATTAATGCCGCAGGAGGCTCGTTGTCCGGTCACCGCGGCCCTCTGTCGTCCTCGGTCGGTATCATGTCCTCCAGTTCTCCTGGATTCTCTGCTCCGTTTCCCGGCTTCTCCAGCTGCTGTCCGGCTACCGAGCTAACGGCTAACAGGGAGGGGCTTCCGTGGGAAACGGAAGGAAGGGGGGAGGAGGGGGTCTTATTGTGTGGCTGAAGACGTGAACCTGGAACATGCATGGAACATACGTTGGACAGATGAGCCGTAGGACACAGACAGAACATCTGGATCAAACGCTCCGATTTCACACACCTGGATCAGACACACTTGGGCATCATTTCTTACCGCTGCACCCTGTGGTGGAAACTATAAAAACAAACCTGAGAATGTGCACACCTGTAACTGAGCCAGGTAAGCATCTTGGTGACCCGCCAAACTAAACTCCAGCAATAAAAACCATTCAGCGTGGATTACCGGGCACTGATAGCATGGCCGTATAATCAAAGCACCTGTTACCAGAGCACAGCTCTATGAAGAACACACCTGAAAATATGACATCTGTGACATGATAGAGCTTCTGTCTGTGAATTCATTGAGTACATGTTTTTATTTACTGTTATATTCCTCAGCTAAATGGAGAGTCCATACACTATAAAGTTATACAGGGTTCTGTGCTAGAACCAATTCTGGTTACATTATAATCATTCCCTTAGGTAGTATCATTAGAAAGCATAACATACATTTTCACTACTATGCAGATGACACCCAACTCTATCTGTCCATGAAGCCAGATAACAAACGCCAATTAGTTAAAATGCAGGGATGTCTTAAAGATATAAAGACCTGGATGACCTCTAACTTTGTGCTTTTAAATTCAGATAAAACTGAGGTTATTGTACTCAGCCCTGAAAATCCAGAGAAAATCCAGAGAAAACCCCAACAATCATATGACCTCCTGTGAGCAAACGCTTTGGTGACAGTAGGAAGGAAAAATTCCCTTTTAACAGGAAGAAACCTTCAGCAGAACCAGGCTCAGGGAGGGGCGGCCATCTGCCGCGACAGGTTGGGTGTGAGCGGATGAAGACAGGAGAAGGACATGCTGTGGAATAGAGCCAGAGATTAATAATAATTAATATTTAAATGTAGAGATGTATATAGTGAGTGAAGAAGAAACTCACTTAGTGCATTATGGGAATTCCCCAGCAGCCTACACCTATTGCAGCATAACTAAGGAAGGACTCAGGGTCACCTGATCCAGCCCTAATTATATGCTTTATTAAAAGGAAAGTTTTAAGCCTAATCTTAAAAGTAGAGATAATAGCTGTGTCCCAATTCAGGGGCTGCATCCTTCGGAGGACCCGGCCTTCGCGGTCTACATGGGCCAGGTCCTCCGAAGACCGAGAAGGCTGGAAGTGCGAGGCTTGTGAAATGGGACGGTCTAGCCTTCAGATTTGCATCACCAGCTGTCTCGGTGGAGTTGAATAAACTCAGCTGTCTGCTCCTTGCTATCTAAAATATAACAGGACATTGGAGTAAATTCTCCACCATTTCACACTTATGTTTAATCAGTTTTCTGTTTGACGTTTATTCAGCTGTGTGAAAACTAACACTTTAATCTCAGCCAAACCGATTTATTCAGGACATCACATATTTGCAAAAGTGCT
>VOQK01005316.1:14456-29038 GCA_015052645.1 Benitochromis conjunctus
ACTACAGCGCGCGGGGGGGGGGGGGGGGGGGGGGGGGGTGTAGCAGAACGAATTACCTTTGGAGTCACGCCTAAAACACACACACCATCAACTGTCTCGCAGGCTTTCAGAAAAAAAGAGGTTTTCACTTTCAGTTTGCAGCAGCCAATCGCGTCTCTCCTCTCCTCTGTCTCCGTCCGATTCCACAGTTTCATGCTACGCAATCAGCCAATGGCAGCTCGAGACCATGCCGCAGGTCAGCCAATCAGCAGTCAGTTGCTATGTTGGAGGCAGAATCGATAAGAGGGATTTTTTTTCCCCCTCTCTCTGTTTTTTTTACAAGCTCACATTATAGCTGGCTTATAGGCTGAAGGCAGGAGATCCTGTTGCCTGCCAACAAGCATAGGCTACAGACTGAACCATTAAACACCACACAGACACATTTCCTTTGATACCGGTACAAATAACAGCTTAGATGTCACTACGCTGTGTATGTGTCTGTACACACACGTATATCTCAGGAACAAAGTTAACAGGTTGGATTCCTGACCCCCACTGAGCTGTTGAAGTCATGGAAAAGAAAATTGTTTGAGCCTGGGGGAATTATGGTCAATGATGCACATCAAAGTTTCTGAGTGGAAATGATGTTGTGAGTTTGTCCCTTTTTTGTTTTCCCCCTTTTTCAGTACTTTTTCCTCCAGTGTCTCGGTCAGTCTATTAAAGGGCAAAAGCCCCAAATTCTGACTATACTTACAGCAAATCCAAATGTACGGCCGTACAATGCTACACTCGGTGCTGTACATATTCATCACAATATTAAGGTCAGTAATTTCTGGATTAGATTGTTAAGCCATATGTTCTCCCAGTGACCCAGATCGATCGAGATTTCTTGCTGTGGGCTACTGGTGTGTGTCCTCAAGCAAAATGCAAACAAAAATCACACTAACCTAATCAGTTTGGAAAAAGATGCAGTTATTGTTATTAACCTGTATTTGAAGGTGACTTTTCTAAACTGAAATCAAACTTTAATGATTGGATGTGCTCCGTTGGAAATAACATAATCCTGGATACAGTTTGATCTAAAATAACAAGTTATTATTGGCATATATTTTGGCTATAACTGAGTGACCTCCAGTTACTTTGATTTGAACAAAGAGACTCGGAGCGCAGCGAAACAGGAGGTGACATTGACATAGCATAATGCCGTTTGTTGACAAACCATTGAGATCCAGATTCACAACCAAATCAGATTTTCAGATGCTGCCTTAGACCAGGGATGGGCGATCTCTCCAGGTAAAACAGGTCGAGCAGGACGCCCTCAGCAACAGTTGGGGTGATTTTCCTTCCTCCTACTTCATGCATTATTATGTTGTGCTATTTCTTAAGGGATGTGATTGGGGTGGGGGAATCACCTATTAAATGAAGCAGCCCATCGTTTCTAAAGCTGGACAATGTCGTTGTGGTACTTCAGCTCTCAAATAGATTAAAAAAGGAAGAAAAAAGAAGCAGCAGCAAGGCACGTGGCCAGAAAACTAAAGTGGCACAGGACTGACAGACACTGCTTGGTCTGAAAACATAAGGCTGTATGCACACCATGATGATGGTGAAGGAAAGGAGTTACACACAAAGACTGCAGCAAGAAGGAAAGTTCACTATTAAAGTATGTGCTATAAGTTAGAAGAATATCACACAGATACTCCCATCATCATAGGGAAATCCCTTGTTTTGTGTTATCATGTAAGCTTTTAATCTGAAGCCCCTTACTCCTATATGAAGCTTTAACCTGTCAGTTTCATCTCATAATGTTGTTCTTTCTTGGTAAAAGAAAGAAAAAAGGACAGAGCCCCTGATGGGAAAAAAGTCAGACACGCTGCACTTAAAGTGGAATGGTAATTATGGTGAGCACTTTCCATAGGATGACCCTCGCACTATTTATTTTGTCTCCCACAGCATTGGGAAATTCTGGGAGCGAGGCGAGCAGTCACCGCAGCGGAGAGACAGGATGACCAGAGAAAACAACGATGACAAGTGAAAAACTCTGGCCTTTTAGAGGGGCGGGGGAAAAAAGGGGGACTTAAAAAGAAGAGCGTGATCACACACTGTAAGAGTTTTCAACCAGAGGAAGTGTGTCATCATATTCAAGTTCATTTTAGCACCTCACCTAAAACCTTAAAACCTGTTTTACAAGAGACACCTCCCCAGGCAGCAGCATGGAGAACAAAAGACACACTTTCATGTGACAAATACACCTCCGTCACACAGACACGCACACACGCACAATTTGTTTTCATGATTATTATTTTATATAAGAGTCTAAACTTTAGTCTGGATTTTCTACGAATGTCTGATGGGCGAGTTGAGTGTGCAGGGAGCATGTATGTAACATGTACCATCTGTGTTGGAGGCTACTGTCACACGTCAATGAAACGCTAATGAGGCTGTTGAATTGCAAAGCAGCACAGATCACCTCACGACTGCTAAAAATGAAATAATGTGACTAACACACCGAGTGGAAAGTGACAGAGGGAGAAAGAGCTCACTGAAGGATGACAAAGAGCCCTCTCTGATAAACGTAACACTATTAGATCAGTTTTTGACTGGTATAAATAAATGATAAAAACGTTACAAGGTAAAAGAAAAATAACAATAATAATAATCGGGCGAGGAAAATGACCTTTAAAGACAATTAAGTATTTCAAGACTGGACAAAGAACTTTTAATGAGCCACTTTAAGTCAGGATCTACAAATCCCTCACAAGTCATAGCACCATAAAGAGACTTGAGGAAAGAATTAAAGTGACATGGAGCTGTTTGTTTTCTAAGCTTCTTCAGTTTCAAGTTTTAGCTTTGTCTTATTGGTTTACTAAGAGCCAATTTAGGTTCTGTCTAATAAGCTAATTGTTGGGCTAAGATAATGGTTACTTTGGTCCTTAGGGAACCCTGACCTACTGGAAATTTAACAGCGCAGGGCAACGGGAGGGAACTCCGGCAAGCCGAGGGTGGATCTCAAAAGCTGGCTAGGCTGGCACTTTATACTTTTTAATTGGCTGCAGCCACGACATACTCTCTTGTGCATCACAGGGTGTTGAAAGAGCTGGAAATACTAGTTGCGTGACTGGTGTTATGGGACTTGTATTTCAGGTGTGTAATCCCAGTGATCGTTACAGTTTTTTTTTCTTTTTAAACTGTAGTTCAGATGCACTTTTTTTTCAGCAGACATGGTTAAAGGGCCCAGAGTCCCAGAGTGTGTGTAATAACAGGTTTCCAACATAATACTTAAACTAATCTGATTCCAAGATAAAATAAACTGGACAGCCCAGTGAGTCTGAGAGTGGGCTCAAACGAAAGAGCTTAAAGCCTAAAATATACCACTGTACTGGGGGGGCAAATATGTAGGAATACTGTGATAATTTACGCGTTAGGTTGTTGTGGCCTATTGTCAGGGACATGTAGCTCCTTCAAAGCCAACACTGCCACCTGGCGGCGTGTGCCAATACAAACCTGAGCTGAATTTGGGACGAACTGGTAATAACGTTTAAATTAATTATTATAATTAGACAAAAATAACAGAGAAAAATATTTGTGTAGTTTAAAGGAACTCAAAGATTAAAACGTGTCGGTATCGGTGGTGCAAATTTAAAGAAATCTGATTTTTTTCCCCTCTCGTTTATTAATTAGTTATGTCTGGGGATTCAGACCAATGCTGTCGGTCTAGGAAAAACGGATTGACAGCCTCCAGGCTGACGGAAGTTGCCTGCATCCTCATCAGCAAACTTAAGGGTGAGTTGCCAGTAAAAGCAAGATAAACGCTGCATTTTGTTTGTGCTCCCGTCAGTAATTCTCCGTGAGTGGGCAGTCTGTAAAGGGACTGGTCGAGTATTGGTACTGTCGTGCACACTATGATCACTGACGTGCACCCTAGCGAGCTTCCAGACGGCTAACATGCCCGGCAGGTGTGTGTGTTATAGATCATATAACAACAGTGGGATGAGTAGCGACATTTTTCCTTTTTAAATGCTTCGTTATGTTTTCCTGTGGAACAACAAAGAAGGGGGGGTTTACTCTTATTTGTCTTTCATCGGTAGCCGATAAAGCAGATGTTGCTGGTTACACAACAGTGCAGTGAGCCTCTGTGTTTTGATGTTGTGTGCTGTGCGTTTCAGACCCGAGCCTCACAGGAGAGGAGGGTTCGAGGATACTGGCCTCCATGGTAAAGAAGAGCTACCTTCGCTGCCATGTCCTCCATCTCTGTGTCGACATCCAGTGGATGCAGCCGTAATGTTGGTGCAGCTGCCATGGCAACCCAGGGTTTAGAGCAAGTTCTGCTGTCTTCAGACCGCTACGCCAGACTCATACTGGCCCAGATGAACAAGATGCGCCTCCGCAACGACTTCTGTGACGTGGGGCTTAAAGTCGGCAGCCGTGTCTTCAAGGTGCACCGGCTAGTGCTTGCTGCCAGCAGCCCCTACTTCTCTGCCTTGTTCGCTGGTGGAATGCGGGAGGCAGACAAAGAGGAAGTGCAGATCCTTGGAGTGGACACTGATGTCTTTGAAATCTTGCTGGAGTTCATATACACAGGTCTGCGTCAGCCCTCATATCCCCGTCTTCAACTTCTTGAATATTTGTGCTGGTTTTTAGCATTCCCAATCTCTCAGATATGCTTTCCCTTCAAGACAGCAATGTTACCTGTTAAATGCACATTAACAAATTAAGGCTGTTAGCAGATATTTGGGAGTGCATATGGAGACGAGGAAAATCTTAATTCATGTGTATCTTCTTTCTGGGCCTGACTAACACACCTGCCTCCTCTCCAACATCAGTCTCTCTCTCATCAGTCTCTGATTCACAATCCAGCATCTAGGCTTCACACTGCATCATAGCAATCCTGGTATCTGCCCATTGGCTCTTTGTAGGTGCTGGAATTTATTTTTCAGACTTTACCAATGGCTTTTAAAGCGCACATATGGGTCTGACCCTGAGTTACAAAGCAGAACTTTTATCCTTTGGAAGAAAAGGAGCCTTTTAAAATGTAATATAACACAAAGAGGAAGAACCCTTTGCAGCCTTAGATTCACAGGTAGCTGTAACAGGTGATTGTACTTTTGCTAAGAGGTACTTTGTTTTTTTTAAATCCTTTTTAATGCCAGTTTTTCCATTGCTCTTCTATTGGCATTTGTTATATTACATTTTAAATCCCATTTAAATTTGCCTTCCAGTTTGATTTTCTATGTCATTTTTACCTTCCTTCATCTTTCCTGCTTTTACCCATCTGTCAGGGCTCTTTAAAAACTCTGTTTTTTTACAGTGATATGTAAATGTAATTACTTATTCGTTCTTTTTTTTTTTTTCCTATTTGGAAATGTGCTCTCTTTCTGTTTAGGAGTGATCAGCGTCACTGTGGAGAATGTTCAGGAACTGATGGTGGCAGCCGACATGCTGCAGCTGAATGAGGTGGTGTCCATCTGTGGGGAGTTTCTTAAGGGTCACATGGACCCATCCAACTGTGTGGGCATCTTTCAGTTCCTGGAGCAGATCGCCTGCATGGACATGCTGGAGTTTACTGAGAACTATATCCATGTTCACTTCCTAGAGGTGCACACAAAAGACCAAGACTGTTTTATTTTCTGTTAAAATCTGAGAATTTGAACTAATGAAACCGTATCATCAAATCCCATCAGCGTCAACATTTATGTTACTTTAACTCTTTCTGTAGTTTCCACGTTGAACGTTCACAAATCGACTCTCTCGATCGCTTCCTCTCTAGGTGTGTGTCACTGATGAGTTCAGGGGCCTGTCAAAGGAGCAGCTGGTGAGACTTTTAAAAAGTGAGGAGCTGAGGATCGAGGATGAGTACCAGGTTTTTACCGCAGCCATGGAGTGGGTTCTCCAAGACGTGGCAAAGAGGAAAAAACATGTGGTGGAGGTGTTGGAACCAGTCCGCTTCCCTCTGCTTTCCCCACAGAGGCTCTTCAAATACATAGAAGGTAACTTGTGACATGCTTTCTCCTGTTGCACTTTATACTTTCAATGTCATGTGTTTAATAAATTTTTTGAAAATTTAAAATATCATCTTGGATTTAAATCCTTATTTTTTCAACATACATTTTTAGGTATTACTGACTTCAGCCTGCGGGTGGCACTGCAGACTCTGCTGAGGGAATACACTGAAGTCACAAAATCTCCCAAAGAAAATAAGATGTACAGTCAGCTACAGCCAGCCAAGATGAGGCCCAGAAGAAAAGCCAGGAAATACCTCTATGCCATAGGTTCAGTATCTTTGCTGTGTTATGTCTAAGTGGGGTTTAGTAAAGGGTCCCAAGATTTAAATTAGTCTTTGCAATGCAGCAGGTCTGATGGTGGAGCTTTTCTTCTTGTCTCATGTCAGGAGGCTACACTCGGCTGCAGGGCGGCCGCTGGAGTGACAGCCGGGCGCTAAGCTGTGTGGAACGCTTTGACACCTTCAACCAGTACTGGACCACCGTGTCGTCACTGCATCAGGCCCGCAGCGGGCTAGGAGTCGCAGTCCTGGAAGGCATGATCTATGTGGTGGGAGGTGAGGGAGAGAGAGCAGTGAGTGTGCTCTGCTTTAAATAGTGAATCAGCTTTAATGAGTAGAAATCTGAAAACAAATGTTCTTTTTTTTTTCCCCCACCAGGGGAAAAAGACTCAATGATTTTTGACTGCACAGAGAGATACGACCCAGTTACGAAACAGTGGGCCGCCGTGGCGTCTCTTAATTTCCCTCGCTGCGGAGTCGGTGTCTGCCCCTGCCACGGAGCTCTGTATGCGCTCGGTAATGGTCACACTTGACCCTTGAATCACGAGAACACACAACCTAGTGGTTTAAAGAAATTATAAGCACTTAGAACACTGAAAGTGAAAATTTAAATGCACGAGTTCTTGCTGCAGAAGTTGAGGTCATGCAATACCACATTGTGAAGGGACAATGAAATAGCTTGGTAAGTGTAATTAAATTATAACCAGCATCATGGGAGTATTTAGGAGAAAATGTATCTGATTTAATTTCACTCACAAACATAAGAGAGAGATGTGACAGTCTGCAACTGCAGAGAATGAGAAAAGGCTTTTTACAAACCGGGATGCTGCGTAAAATATAAATATTTACAGCATGCAATGATTTGTAAATCTCAGTAGAACACAAAACAGGTATTGTATTTAATAATGCTTCAAAAATATTTGCCCGAATAAGCGGTGAGATGAATTTAATGATGAAAGACAAGTGGTGATGCTTTCTTCTGCACAAACTTGGGTGAAGTTGTGTTCTTCCTGTTCTTCTGCAGGTGGCTGGATTGGCTCTGAGATCGGGAAGACCATGGAGCGATATGACCCGGAGGAGAACAAGTGGGAGGTCATCGGCAGCATGGCGGTTCCCCGCTATTACTTTGGCTGTTGTGAGTTCCAAGGTGTGGCCATCCCTTTAATACATAAAAAAAAATAAATCTGTATAATCAGGTGTAAATCAGATTTGTCATGCAGAAGAATGAATGCAGCAAGAAGTACTTGCAATGTTTTCGATGTCTGTATTTCTCTTTGCGCGTCACCACCCTGAACCCTCAGTTATGGAGGTCAGCTCTAAACGCAGTGGTTTTTACACAGGATTCATTTACGTGATCGGAGGGATCAGCGACGAAGGGATGGAGCTGCGCTCAGCAGAAGTGTATGATCCCATCTCGCGTCGATGGAGCGCCCTGCCCGTCATGGCCACTCGACGGGCCTACGTGGGCGTTGCATGTCTCAATAACTGCATATATGCTGTGGGCGGCTGGAACGAGGCTCTGGGTGCTTTGGAGACGGTGGAGAAGTACTGTCCAG
This sequence comes from Benitochromis conjunctus, assembly GCA_015052645.1. Classification (NCBI taxonomy): domain Eukaryota; kingdom Metazoa; phylum Chordata; class Actinopteri; order Cichliformes; family Cichlidae; genus Benitochromis; species Benitochromis conjunctus. Next base: position 22,269 of record VOQK01005316.1, read on the forward strand.
AGGAGGTAAAGCGCCAAAAGAATCTGTTTACAAATCTTAACAGACGCTCCAAAATTCTCCTCATGTCTGCAAACGTCTCTCCGCAGGAGAAATGGGTGGAGGTTGCTGCGATGTCTACAGCACGCGCAGGTGTATCGGTGTCGGCAGTGAACGGGCTGCTGTATGCGGTCGGAGGAAGAGCAACCACCAGAGACTTCTCTGCACCAGTGACGGTGGATTCCGTGGAGATCTATGACCCCCACCTGGACACCTGGACCGAGGTCGGCAACATGATCACCAGCCGCTGCGACGGCGGGCTGGCTGTGCTCTGACAGCCGGGAACGTCCGGCACCTGAATCATTCACCAAACACGGCATAAACTGGAGAAAAGCCGCACCTTAAGAGACATACAGAAAAGTGTTTTTTTTGGTTTAAACGGCCTTTCATATGTCATCATTGTATTTATTCATGGGTGTCTCCTTTTTCTTTTTTTAAATTGATCAATGAATATGAATATGAAAGCACATTTAGTACTGAAATCTGCCAAAATATTCTTTTTACTGTCACATGACTCTCTTACTTCCTTATTTTCAATTCAGAAGTTTAAAACAATATATTTAACGGCACAGCTAGCTTGGCGATGAGGATTATTTTTTATAGAATAGAAGTTCTATTTTTGATGAACCACAGAGGGTTTTTTGAAAGTCCCATGGGGCACTAAGAAAACTGCTGGCGGACGATGAAGCACCGTTTATTTTCTTTTAAAGAGTTTGTGAAGGGCGGAGCATTACCACTCCAACCCCTTGAGCCTAGTTGACGGTAGAACCACATAAAACCTATGACTGCATTAAGTTTTTGAAACGTCTGTGGACTCAAACAGCATGCCAGAGCGCTCCTTTTCATTCCACTGGATTATTTATGTACATACGTTTCTACTAGTGCCTCTCCATTGCTGTTTACACTTTGGTCCAAGCAAGTAAAGACTGCTTTATCATTTCAGATTTGAATTATCTGATGTTAAGGTATGCAGCCTATCGCTTAGAAATATGTTCAGCATCTTTACAGTACGGTATCACGTTTCCTCTTGTTTTCAAGCTGACTGACGCAGTGCCACAGCACAGCATCTTTCTATCATGCACAGTTAAACCTTTGCAGAGAACACAATACTACACCACAGTAATTGCGCTGCTTTTCAGACTTAATAAACAATCGCAAAACAGTTATGTGTATGCTGCATTTCATTTGAACCTTATTCCCTTCTTTTTCAGTGTAGTTTAAATGTAATAATCCCCTCTGATAGTTCTGTGCAAACACCGGCATGCAGGAGGACATTACTCCCCGATATCCTAGGTGATGGTACGTAGGTGTGTTGGGTTCATTTGTGAACAGTCATGTTAGTATTATTAGATTCTGTGCACGGACGTAAATCTGTTTGAAGCAGGAAAACTTTCTTCTGTATTGTACAAACAAGCGAACTACAGCAGTTACACTTGCTGTAATTACACTGGACGTCTCACTGGGATTGTGGCTCATCCATTTGGAGCTGATGTTTACAAAACACAGAGACTGTAAATGTGGGATCACTTACTTCCACCTCTGCTACAAAAACTCCAGCGTGTCCGTTTAATGGACAGCCATTTCTACCTTTGCGAACAATTAGATGTTACAGGTTGTTTCTTGTGAACAAGGTTGATTCTGCTTGTCAACCTGTCATACACCCACCAGCCACTTTCTTAGGTACATCTTATTAATACTGTGTTCTTCGTGGCATAGACTCAACAAGGTGCTGGAGACATTCCTCTGTGAGTTTAGTCCATATTCACACGATAGCATCAGACAGTTGAACATGTGTTCAAGAAACAGGAGCTTTGTGACATGGCGCATTATCCTCCTAGAAGCAGCCATCAGAAGATGGCAAACTGTGTTCATAAAGGGATGGACACGATCAAAAACAATACTCAATACCTGCGATGCAAGAAGAGGAATTAACACCTTTATGTGACTGCCCGGTGAAAAGCAGCTAAAATTAACAACAATTCAGCAAATAATCAATGTTTAACCAAGCCGAGGCAGCAGGTTAGAACTCCTATAGCACAAGGACTTCTACAGCTGTTTTGACTCAAAGCTGCCCAAAGCTGGATTTCTATTATCTCAACTTTTCACATGAAAAAAAGCTGTTTAAATAATCTGTTTAAACACATGCTCCAGAAGAGTATTTTTCCCTGTGTTTAGCGCAGCAAAAAGCATGATTCTGCATGTGTTAAGGGAATTCTTAAGCGCATTCTTTGCGCTTTGCTACATTTAGGTATTTTACTCAATCCTCATGAGATGGAAATTTCAGCAGATATTTTGCAACTCAGGAAACGACTGTTATTTATTTTCAAATTATTATGTATTATTTACACAAGAGCAAAAGTGGCTCATTAAACTGTAGCACCACAACAACTGGCTGCAGATGTTCACCTCATGTTTTCCATTCTTATGTTCATGCAGTTCAAGAGACAAACTATCCTCTTAAAATCACTTCTGAAACTTCTTCTCTGGACAGAGCTTTTTAATCACCAATGTGGCCACCAGAGAGAAGGTGGCAACCAGAGTGAGAACAGTTCGCATGGCTTTGAACCAGGCAGGGTAGCCAGGCAGAATAGTCAGGTCGTAATGCAGTGACAGGCCCAGTCCCATTACAACTACTAGAGCTCCTTCAGCTATGTTGTCCCTGCAGAGCAACGCCAGCCAAGCTAGAAGCGACGGCACCACACTGTTACCCAAATTCATCCAGTCTGGCTGTGCAGGACTACCAGCTGGGATGGCAAACCCCCAACGTGCACCTCCCAGGAAGGACACTATAGAGGCTCCGTACACCATTTGAGCATATGCCACTTCAGGGTAGAAAGACTGTGTGGCAGCCATGAGAAAAGGGGCAGAGATAAAGGGGATGAGACCAGAAAATCCCAGGTACAGAGCTGGTTTGGGAGCCTTGGTGAGGGCTCTTAAACTGAAACCCTCTTTGTTGTCACTTCTCTCTGATTTGCCTCTTGAATCCTCGTGGCAGAGATGTGATGTGTGCCAGCTCACAGGTTTGATGCTCAACAGTCTGCTGGTGGAAGATGGTCTGAATGACATAAAGACAGAGGAGGCTCGAGTGTGAACCAGATGTGCAGTTTTTGCACTGTAGTTTGGTACTCTGGTTATTTGCTGAAGACATCGCCATGCTGGAACCTGAAACCATGCACAATCACAGAACATTATTAATATTCTACTGGCACCTGGAGAATTATTGCATTCATTAGTAAGCAAGCTATATATATCAGATGAGAACTTTTATTATTCTTACCCCAGACAAAATCCGTCTTCCAGAGACAAAGCTAATCATAGTCAGCGTGAAAAGGAATCACTCTTACACAGCACATGCAATCTGAAGTTTCAGTGACATAACACCCTGAGCTAACGTTGGTGCAGCTAGCATTAAACCTCAACCTGATGCAACACCAAGCTGTCCTAATGTTACAACGTATAAACCACAGGATTTACAGTTACCTAAACGTTATCCTTTAAATCTTAGTCAAAGAACGGGTTTTTAGTGGCCACCGATAGCACAAAAACATTTAACAAATTGTAAGAAAGTTAATATTTCATATGCTAAACTAGAGGTCGTTTCCTTGCTGTCAGTCCATCGGTGCTCGATTAAAAGCCTGTCTCCTAACACTTTTGAGCGGAACCAGACTGACTCTGATATCAACTGGATTGGCTGTCCTTGGCGGGGAGGTATTATGTTGCGTTCAAGGTGGCAAAACCCCACATTGTTTACTATTATCGCCGTTTTCTTTTAATATTTAGAAAAATAACAAAGAAGCATAACGTTGCATCTTTAGACATTTGTATATTTTATTTATCGGAGTTTATAACTATTATACAGAAGCCACACTGTTTAGCCTACTGAGAAGAAAAAGTCGTTAGACTCTGAGTGAGTTGCATAATCACGACAGATCGTGAATGGAGCACAGTTGAGGCTGTTCGAATCCCCCCTGTGCCAGCGCCAGTGGTAAGAGCACCGAAAACCCAAACAAACATCGATAGTCCTGCGATTAAAGCGGTTTATATTTGCAAAAAAGTGCAGTGTCACTGGTCTCTGCAGAGTGAGTGTATATTTGAATCAACCTATATCTACGACTATCCTGTTTATTGTAAGGTATTGTAGGACAGACTGTAAGTTAGCTCACTAGCACTTAGCAAGCTAATGAATGTGTGCTGCCGCTGCTAAGGTAGCCATTTTGAAACTGTGTTGTTCACACGAAGCAAGGTCTGTTTACCTCTATTGTATGTCCGTGACAACTGCTTAAATAGACAGTTCTGGTTACCGTAGGCGTATTAAACCCGTTTTTACTGGGCTAAGCCCTCTAGCCTTGCTAATTCCTTTCAAATACCAACCAATTTTCTCGGGCTACCCAACAGGCTAGATAGCGCTAGCTATTAGCTAACAATTCCCATGCTAACGTTAACCTGAGTTATCTCGGCAGTCAGCTAGCAGTGGAGTTAGGACAGATCTGACAGGGCTGTTGTGTGTGATACTTGTTGGCCGCTTAGCGTTATTAATTATTTCGATGAACTTACTTTTTACTTCATAACATTCTGCTAGTCATTTAGTTGAAGTGTGTATGCTGTGTTGAGTGGGTCTGCTGTTTGTGTACATGTGAGTTGAGCGCATGTAGACGTTATGCAGGGTGTTTTCCAAAGGTAGAGGTGTTTTTGCCGCCGCCATTCATTGGAGTGTTGTTTCACAGTGAAGGAAGTGTGTGCGCTGCACATTGTACCTCGTGCCTGTGGTAAATTCATTGATGTTGAACTGTTACGTAATAGTTTAGTGGGGGCACGCTATCAAGCCTGAATCAGTGAAACAATGGTGTATATATATATATATATATGTATATATATATATATTGTGGGTTTGGTATTTGTTGTTTGGATTTTGAGCTGTCTCAGTGCATGTACGAATAGCGTGTTTGGGATTGTCACCTCAGCTTCGTTCCGTGTTTACAGACACTATTGGGCCCATTAAGATTTGCAGCAGTCTGTGGCAATGCGCACAGGAAGATAGCGTTCATGTTATTTTTATACTGGTATAAATATTTCACTTAAAAGAGCCAGCTTTTAGCCTGAAAGGGATCTGAGATCACAGAGTCCTGATTGATTTTTTTTTTCCTTCCCCTCTCTTGCATCTCTCAAAACGTCTTTGAGTGTCAGAAGCGTCTTTTTTTGTGGAGCTGATTTCTCTTGAATTGGAAGTTATTTATCAGCGAAGGCGAAATGTTTTTCATAGTGTGATAATGACTGACACAAACTTCAGCTGATTGCAGTAATGCAGCTCTAGACATTCAATATCGTTTACGTTTAGCTACTCTGTCTGCTAATGCAACAGGCTGAGAAGAAAAACAATCTTATAGTTATTTTGGAAGTAGTACTTTGCAGCACTACAGACCTATTGCTCTGTGTTTTCTAATGATTTGATCACTCTGGTTTTACAGATCAAATTTTAGCATCGGAAATAATTCACTAATGCACTGCACCTTTTAAAAAAGTTTCAACACAAGCTGAACAAAAGTTCATAAAGTTATATGTACTGCTGGGTTCTTATATTAATCTGTATTGTTAGGTCATTTGGACCTATTATATTTGTTTCCACATCCATATTTTTTATTCCTGGACTCTTCCAAAGATGCTTTGCATGCTTCACAATCAAGATAAAACTTGTATGACTTACATTGAGCCTTGGTGAAACCCTCGGGTCATCCTTGGTGTGAAACTGCTCTCCCTTTTATTATCACCTTCCTTTAAACTGGGGTATCTCTGATTTTCTTCACCTTGCAAACAAAGGGTTTGAATAGCAGATGGATGAGGCTTTTGTCCTGACAGCCAGAGAAGTAACTGTGTGCCTGAGCTAGGTTTTATCCCGTAACAAGGCTGTCTATGAAAGCATAATCAGCCTGATCTCATTATTTGAAACTTTTGCCAAGTTTAACATGAACATTGTAGCAATAGAAAGCAATGAAAAGCATACTAGGTCCACTTTGTGAAAGGTGTACTTAAATTGGTGAGTAACTCTAAAGTATTTTGTGTGTTTTTTGACACTTTTTTTTTTATTTATTTATTTTTATTGCAGGTCCTGTGCAAATACCCGTGAACCATAAAGCAACAAAACCCAAAAACCACACTGAAACTTCCTGCGTGAGGGGGAAAAGCAATTTCAAGAAGGGAAGGAAAGACCTACTTGCCAATTTTTTTGGATGCTTTTCAACTTTCACTTTTTTCTCCTGAGGAAAAAGAGTAGTTGATCAAGCTCGCTTGAGGATTTCTTTTTGGACATGTTTGGTTGTTGCTAAAGCGATCTCAACTTTTGACTTTTGATTTTGCATATCTATGAAACCAGAGCTCCACACTGTTCCTGCTACAGTCAAAACCTGAAATAATTTAATGGGTGTGAAATATATAATGCTAGAAACAGCATTATGATGCATCATCCAACATCTTCATCGTTTCACTAACGAGAACTTATAATGTCGGCAATGTAACGTAGGGCTTCACTGGCTTCATTGTCATGTGACTTTGAACCTTTGAGAGTTATTTTCTCCAAACGAAGACAGTCTTTTCACCACTTTAATGAGGTGAGCAGTGGTTTGCAGTGACCTCCATTGCCAATAAAAGACTGTCTCTCAATTAATTTTTCTTTTCTGAATGTGTTTGAGTAGGTCTTAAAATGATTCGGTAAAAGGCGAGTCAACACAACAAACATACTG
>VOQK01005318.1:9818-28918 GCA_015052645.1 Benitochromis conjunctus
GAAGAGCTGGCCAGACTCTGTGGGTGCTGGTGGAGGCGGCACAGGGCTGTCTCTGCCTTCACATTTTACACAAAAGACTTCAGAAATGTCAGCCAACGAGAGTGTAGGCTTTGAAAACAGAGAGTGTAATGAAAGCCCCTCACTCACTTGTTCATTCTTACTGTACTCCAGCATAAAGGTGCTTTTTCTTTTTCTTTTGCAAAAAGCTTCTGAGCGATAAATGCAAAAAATAAAATAAAATAGCACAAGAGGCACATGGAGCACTGGTTTATTATTCTTTTGGGAGGAAACATGCAGGAGGATATGAGATAAGAAACGCAGAGGAAAGTGTGAAGCCACAAGCTAAAGTAGCCTGATACAATTAGGCCGTTGCAGACTTTGGAGGAGGGTTCAGTGTCACACAGTGCCACCTACTGTCTGGGACGAGGCCACACGAGATTAGAAGGAAAGAGGTGATGTGCAGATGATAGTGTATGCAGCATGGGTTTTTTTTAAAATGTTTTTTAAATAGAAATTAAACCTCACGTATGTGTAAATCTAAGCTGTAGTATCACATATCCACCCCCTCTACACTTCCTCCTCTCTTTAATAATCTTTTCTTCTCTTGTGTCCCCTCTGCTAACGCTGCAGTTGCGCGACTGCTTACACTTCGCCCACTGTCACACTGCAGACAAAGAGTTACAGGTGAGACAACTCTATTCTAATGAAAAACCTTGTGTAGGTTCAAAGGTCTACAAAGTGTGGTGGGTTTACATACTGAGGTGGTAGTGCAGGAGGTAACCAGAGAGGATGCCGTTTGACTTTGACGGCTGTGCCCATTCCAGCCTAACTGAATCTTTCTGGATGATGGAGGAAGTCAGGACAGTAACTTGCTCTGGAACTATACAAACAACAACAATGGTAAGATAAGCATACATTTTTTAAAAACTGGGATGAAAAGCACACTGATCTAAAACGGATGTCGTCTCAAGGATGCAATTCATTTTAAAGCTGGATTCATTGTTTGTACATCTTGCCGCACGCGTGCATAAATGCCTGAAGCGTGGGTTGTTTAGCATGTGTGAGCACAGTATCACCTCACCTCCCTCTGGTGTATTGAAGGTCACCGGATCACTCTTGGGTCCATTGCCCTTCTTGTTAAAAACGTGAACAGTGAGTTTGTATTCAGAAAAAGGTTCAAGTCCTGGCACAATGGCATGACTCCTGTTTCCAGAAAAGGACATGGAGTGACGGAAATCTAAAATCTCGTTGGGATTCAGGAGACTTCTTCTTCTCACCCAGTGAACCTGTGAGAGAGTGTAATGTGAAACAACAAGAAGGACAGTAAGACAATGAAAGAGCTACTTTACACACACCTTTTTGTCACTCTTTTACTTTGCCACTGTGCATCCTTCAAACTTTCAACACAGGTGCAGCATTAAAACTCCATAAAGTTGGGTATAATTATTAAAACATGTTTAAAAATTAAACCCAACCAAAACTAAAACTCTCACAATGAGATGTCACGATGAGAGTGCATTGCAGAGGTCTCATTTTAGAGGTTGTCCTCCAAATGACAAAAATCATTCCACCAGAGAAAGTGTGCTATTCAGAAAGCAGACATTGGAGGAGTTTCAAATACACGGGAAAAACACGCTGCTGTTTGAGGTTCCTTTGCTGGAACTCAAAATGCAGGAGAAGCTGACAACTCACATTATAACCCCCCAGACGACCTCGCACCGTGGCAGGTGGAACTGGGGTCCAGCTAACTCTCAGAACAGTGGTGTTGATCACCTCCACAGCGATGTCCCGCGGTGCTGCAGTAGGAACTAAAGACGGTGGGAGGAAGTTGAGAAACACAGAAAGTCTGTGAACGACAGACCTTCCTCCAGACTTTTTTCCCAACATATTGAAAATAAAATGTTTGTAGTTGCAGAGAGTCACAAAATACATCGACCTTGTTAGATTAATACAGTGTTTTAAGCTGAGGTTGGTGTTCTGTTGCTTGATGAATCGATAACTCAAAACATTTGTGCTGTTATAAAAAGCCAAGAAAGTGCACAGAAAGTATGCACATGCCAAATAAAGCAAATTAGCTACTGAAAGCAGGGGAAAATTCAACGGCAAACACAAAATGACACTGTAAATATTTTCTGCTCTACGCGTTACTGTAACGACAGGATCACGAGGTAGAAGCACAGCAGACACTGGAAAGCAAAGCAGCCATCGTGCCTCAGTAGGCCTACAGCGCAAAGCGTGTTGTGATCTGTCAAATCCCCGACAGCTTCTGAGACAGAAGTGGAAATTTGACATCCCTCTCCTCTACAAAGGTTATCTGCCACCTGCTAGCAGTGGTGTGTTTTTTTTTTTTCCTTTAGCAGAGAGGGAAAGTCACTACTGCACCACCTGCACGGGGTTAAAACCTTGGGTAAGTGGTAGGGGGTAAAAAAAGAAAAGAACTTAACCTGACACATTTTCCCGCAGACAATGCCAAAAGACAACTAAGAACACGGTAAAGAATCATAACACAAGAAGTTCAGAGTTAAAAGAAAACCAACAGACAAATATGCCAATTCAGCTTTGGGGTATGTTGTAATGAAGTCAGTTGCAGGTAATTATATTGTACGCTGAAATATATTAATACATGCAACTCACCATCTTCCCCAGAGTAACCCGTAACAGGCTTAGGCTCTGGACCCCAGCCGTAGCTGTTTCTGCTCAGGATTTTGATCTCGTAGGGGACAAAGGTGGGCGTGTTGTTCATGAGAAACACAGATCTGTTGACCATGTGCTCCGTGAAGTTATCTTCCACCCCGAGTTGGCGGTACTTCACCTTGTACTCAAAGCCTGGGCCGTTGCGCTCAACAGGTGACAGTGGCTACAATATGATAGTGTAGAGAAATTCTTACAATCCTATAACAACTTCTAGTGAAATTCTTACAGACAACGAGTCTTTTTCATTTAAAATAAAGAAATAATTCTCATACCTCCCAACTGATTTCCATTTGATGAGGACGATGGCCTTGAATTTTGATGTTTTCCGGGTTCCTATCAGGTGCTTTGGAGACACGTGTGCAGTTGTATAAACTATTTTTTGCATAATAAAAAAGATGCCATTTTTTATACTGCATCTTTCCCTAACTAAAACAAGCACTATGGTAATTGTGGATCAGTAATAGCTAAAGAGCAATCTGGGCCCGATATACTGTGTGGACTGTGGGTGCTTCAGTCCACATTCCCTGCTACTACAGAGTCCTATGCCCAAGGGCTGGTTCTCCCAAGAAGTATTTGTTTGCACACTTCAAAAGAAGTACTAAAACTTTTTGCATGCTTTCACATGTTACACATAACCAGAGAGACATTTTTAATAAATGGGAGCTGGTCTCACCAGCAGGGGGTGTTTTGTGTCGCTCAGTCGGCTCACTCGGGGGTCCGGGTCCAATGGCGTTAACGGCATACACTCTGAACTGGTAGTTAAGGTTCCCGTATAGTTTTAGCTCAGCTGTTGCTTGGTTACCGGTGACTCTCTGTAGCTCCTTCCACCTTCCAGGCTCCCAGCGGTTCTCCTCATACTCCAATACAAATTCTGTGCTCACAAAGAGAGAGGACACACGCTGTCATGAGAATACCACTGATGATTAAAAGCATATATTAGACTTTTATACTTTCACTTAGATTGTATCACATGGAGAGGTTATCTACAGTGCCGATCAGTATCTATCAGTGCTGATTTACCCCTTTCTTGATAAATGAATAATTTAACATTATCTTATATGAGTGTTAAATGAGATTACCAATAACACTCATGCATTTCTAATTATTAACCTGGAGGCAGGGACCATTAGTGTAGTACAATGTGAGTAAGAAAAAAAATACCAGGGAGAAAGGGATTTCTGGTGGTATTATTAATCCTCAGATAGACGATTCATATTAACCCCTTTTTATCACCCTTTCTGTGCCACGAAACTTCTAGGATTAAGGGTTGTGCTACCTTCTCTAATTTGAATTTATTAAATTAAGAACTGACAGTGGTATTAACACTAGGGCCAAAGCTGAAGGGGATAGTGAGAAGGCACTTTACCGTGGTGTCATTAACAGTGATCAAAAAGACAATTTGGCAATTCTGTTCGTACTTTTAAGGCACATCACAGAAAGAGCTAAAAGCCTCCTGTCTATTGTATAGTTTTGTGCTTCTAATTTTGTTACCTCCCTAAAGACTAATGATGTCGATTACTTTACTGTTACGTTTCAATCCTGTATTTTTGGTTATGATGTTCATTAGCATGCACTTAAATAAACTCTGTATAGATAGTTTTTTTTTTCTGCTAATGTTTTGTTTGTCTTTTGAAAGCTCCCCCATGAGCCTGTGGGGGACTTTGTAAATAATAAAAAAAGAAGAAAAGGCATCATGCTATTCCTGATCAGCAGGTGGTGATTATGTGCCCAAACCCAGAAATGTTACAAAAATATATAAAAACGGAAGAAAGTAAGAATGAAGCTAGTAAAAATGTCTAAAATGAAGGATTCTTCTAGGAATAAATGCTGTTATCCTGGTTAAATATTAACACTTTTTGATGAGTAACATGGGGGCTGAAAATACTTTTTGTTCCTGTCATATCCTAAATGATTGATCTTGGTTCCATCACCAAAAACAGCAACTTTTTTTCCCCACTGTAACAGCCATCGCAGCTAAGAATATTAATGACACAACACTGATGAACCGATACAAATTCTTAACACTAAAAATAATTTAGCCCTCCCTCTTTTGAAGCCTAAATGAGAGACAAGCTCCCCTGCCGGGATTCTCGGGGCTTTGCAGCTTCCTTCACTTGTTTAAGTGATCAGAGCATCTACTAAATCTCTTTTTCACACAGGAAGCATGAAAACACTCAGTGATTTGCAGTAAATCACTTAAAAGTTGCATCAAAAAACAATTTCATAAAAACCTGCAGACATTTTTCCAACTGCGACGCGAGCTTTAGTCCGCACAGTCAGGTTCTGGTGCACGTACAGCACAGGTGTGCCTGAATGCTACTTTCAGCTGCTCCCTTGTCACAAGGGGTCGCAGCATCGGATCGCCGTGGATGTTTTGGCAGAGCTCTACACTGGAGGTCCTTCCTGACACAATACCAAAAGGATTTGTGTCTTCAGTTAAAATCAAACAAGTGACCTTTCTCTTGCCATGCAAAAGTGGCTACTACGCTACTACTACACTATGGAGGCACTACAGCTGTGTGCATGTATTCTATATACTGTGTTTATGAGTTATTACTGATAAGTATTATACGATTCTTTTTCCCAAAGGTGAGGCTAAAGGACTGCAGCAGTAGACAATGATATTGGACTCTCATTTGATGGTTGGGGCTGCTTTCTATTTATATATATTATAATATTGCAGGGTCTTTACTTTACAGCATGAAGCGCCTTGAGGTGACTGTTGTTGTGAATTGGTGATATATAAATTGATAATATTGAACTGAACTGAATTCTCTGTTCACTTAGGATGTGTCTTACATGTAAGAGTAATAATAAATACAAAATATTCAGTCACTTTCCATTGTTTCTCTATTAAACTCTATTTTTTTGTTATTCTACCTTTATTAACAAGTATTTACAACAATACACAGAAACGTTCTTTAAGGCTTTCTGCTTTGTGCCCATTGACTTTTACCTGTTACAGTGCTGTTGTGATCACTTCCAGGTATCCAAGACAAAACAACATTCCTTGGACTGTCAAGTTCGGACAGCTCTAACTTTATTGGAGCATCAGGAACATCTGCCGTGCAGAATACGAGAAGCGTCAACTGTCAACGTGATAACTAAAACATCTAGAGAATCTCAAATGTGTCAATGAACAAATAACAGGATTCTGTTCATTATTTATGTAACTATCTGAAGCCAAATCATTTCCAAAAATGTGTGATAAATATTTAACCATACATAATTCGTCTTACCCCGTACTGTGAGTACTGCAGTGGCAGAGTCCTCATCTAGGCTTGTTCTAGCAGTGCATGTATATGTTCCCTGATCACTCAGGTTTACATTCATGATCTCCAGCATGGCACCTTTCACAGAATATCTGAACATAAGTGAAGATTTGTCAGAGTGAGGCTGGGAAGTCATTTCAATCCACCTCTCAAGCAGAGGCCCCTCCACCAAAGCTGCATAATAAAAGAGAATTTAAAGCCATGCATAATTTAGTCATGCTAGCCTTTTATTATCCAGTAAGTGCACTGCTTGATGCTACGGACTAACTTTCTAATGTCTGTAACTAAAACCGTAGCATGTTAAACGATAGAGAGAGATGAGCAGACAATACATCAGCAAAATACATCCTCTGATCGAGAAACACATAAAAGTTTATATTAATGAATTTATTTTTCTACTTAGTAAGAGCATCAGCATAAAAGCACCATCAAAGCAAAGCCAGTTACCTGGAATTTTTCTCAGCGGACAGTGGGATCTCCTTGTTATCCTTTCTCCACACCAGCTCAAAGGTGTCCTGCAGACTTTTATCATATTCAGTCTGGCACATCAATTTGGCCAACTTCCCACTGTCGACCTGCATGTTCTGAGGTGGACCTACTATTTTTGTAGGGTCTAAAGATAACACAACAACCAGGAAGGAGAAAAAGAAGAAGAAATAAACCACAAGTGTTCTTCACAAGCCCGGCTTGCTTTAAATAGCAATGTGAATCTCTGAAATTAAGCCAAATCATTGATTTCATATATGACTGTTTATGGCTGGAACTTCCTTCAACATATATTCAACATATATATGAGAGGGACAGACCAGCTGGCTTTGACTACTCATTAAACTACTAATTAAAACAAAGCACAGAATATTAAAAAGAAATACATTCCTTCTTTTCTTCTTTTTATCTTTGTGTGCAGTGACTACGAATATCCCTGCCTACAAAAAGCAGTAATTATGTTGCTGAGATACCTTTAACATCCAGCACAGCAGTGACAGTCGACAAGTCCTCCGTGTTACTCGCCACGCAGATGTATTTCCCACTGTCACCTTTTTCTGCATTAATGATTCTCAGTGATTGTCCACTCTCAAAAGCAAGAAAACGTTCCCCCTCGATGGCTTTTTCATCTTTGGCCCTAGGAGAGAAAGTTTTTCGACTTCAGTTAGCGCTTCTGCACAACTTATCCAACATCTCAAGTGCAAATCAAAAGGTGCCGATTTGCTGCAAGTTCAGATTTTGAAAGCATCTGGTGTTTTCATTTTCGCTACTTTAAAGAACGTCATATATTATAATATATGTTTCATCTTTAAGGGCTTGGAAAAAAAATGGTGGCAACTAGATCCTATCATGTGACCTATTGAGGTCACCTGAGGCAAGGTGTGAGTGGGAGTTGAAGATGTACTGATGACTGATGTAGGTCAATGATGGTCATTCACAGCAGATGTAGACGGCCTCCTTTACTCCTTTTTCAAACCGTCTGTCTGCTTGATCCAAAAATGGGAACATTGCCATTCTCAGTTTTTTGTTTTTTTTTGTCCTTTAGGTGTAAATGTACCGCTGAGTCTCATCCTGTGGAGGTGGCTCTTCTATGTTGTGCCGTGTGTTTAGCGGAGTGACTGTTTGATTTCTCCAGTGTAGACATCCAAGCACTCCTTTATCTTTGGGATAACGCCATTTTTCAAGCTCTCAAGACTACCACTAAACTTTAATAGATGAGCTACACCGTTTACTTAATTAACGTGACACGCAGAGTTGCTGATTAGAAGTTTTCGACAATGACAAGTTCCATCTTAATATTTGGCACTTGTGGCATCGTCTGCGTTTTAGCCACGGACTGTCTGTTTCTCTTTTGAGCAACGGTGATAGTAAATGGGATTCACGTCGCCCAATTTCAAGGAACAGAAGATGATTATCTCATTAACCAGACATAAGTGTCAACATCACAGCGTGTCATACAGACACCTGAAGCAGTGTGGGAGTGATAGCATGACTCACTGCTGTGATACTGCTCTCGGGTTCATTCTTTAGACTGCTTCTCTTTACACTCTTCCACATTAATATGTAAAACTGGCTATTTCTTATATTTTAAAAGGCAGGCAAGTGTAAATTACTAATGACACTTTTAACTTGCTTACATAAATTGTTTCTTTGTTAAGACAAACTCAGCTCTACTTACCAAGAGATGCTGGATGGTGGCGAGCTGAAAACACTGCAGTTCATGGTGATTTCCTTTCCTACTACTACAGCATACTCCTGGTTGTTCTTTGACAGTATAAGAGGAGCCATATCTAAAAGCAAGAGGAAGAAAGTGAGATTACGCTGACTCAAATGTCAAGGAAAATACAGATAAGTCACAGGCTCTGGTAACACTGCACAATTCTATTGATCCAAGAACATGAACCTTCTCAGTCCTGTGCCCCAGTCCATCGATACACACCGGCTAGTTATGTCAAGTCCCCACAGCTGGATCAAACGTGGCTGTAGAGCTGAAACTATTTGCCTGTCAATCAATACTTTAAAGGACAGGTACTAAATGGATGTGATCGTCATCACCAGTAAATTTAGTTCCATCTTTCAAATGCGAATTACTTTTCACATCTTCATGATTGCTAATTGATCATGAAAGTAATTTGCACACATCAGATCACTGCATTTTGGGCATTTGAGGCAGCTAAGATAATAGCTGAAAGGAACAAAATCGATTTTTGCTGCTAGTGTCCTGCAGTCCTTAAACCAGATTTGACGATTGAGGGACTGAGAAACTGAGACACTGTGACACATGGCAGGTCCACCCTAAAACGTACACTGCTCTATCGTTCTTAAAACTATCAGTAATTATCATAAGTATAATAAGTATTAGAATCATCTTAATTTATTTTATGTATTTATTTGGAGGAAATCTACAGTCCTTGTAAGTCTTGCTAAATTCTTCAAACTGGTCCTTTAATGGCTCCTGGTGACTCATGCCTTAGAAATAATATTAACAAGCAGACATGTGCAGTAACGGTTACAGCTAAAGTAGTGCTGCTGAATCTTTGATTTTATTTATGTTTGCTGTGTTTTACTTGCGTCTATTTGAAAGAGTGAGTGTAAACACAAAAATAATTTTATTTTATATGCTGGAATATACAGAAAATAGGTTTCAATTTTAAACAAATGTCTTCAAGTCAGAGAATGTTGCATATAATTTCATTTTTGCTTGAAGATTAAAACTGATAAAACAAGTTTTTTAAAAGAGACTTTTTCATTTCATTCAATTTTATATGATGGATTATGCAGAAAAAATAGAATTGGGAACATTGTAATTCTAACATAGAATTACAATGTTACATTGTAGTAAATTACCTACTCAACCTTAAAAACTGGATAATCTAAGAAAGGAGTTTTTATTCAAAGCTGTCCACCAATCACAAAGTGAATAGTTCCAACCCAAGCAATTCCTGCTGCCAAGAGTGGCACAGACCGGTCATAGGTTTAAGAGACAGTTACTTTTGCCCCCAGGTATCTTTGAACAACTTTTTTAAATTAGCATTCAAAAGCTATATTTTGTATTTACTCAGGTTATCTTTGTGTAATATTAAAATCTGTTTAATGATCTAAATCATTTAAGCATAACAAATACTCAAATAACTAAGAAATCAGGAGGAGGGGATACAACACTGCAGTTAGTCAAGACGCTGAACCCTGAAATTGCTCCTGATGATCAGGCTACGCTTGCATTAGAGCTCCTTGCCACCACTGTGTGAATGAGAGGCTGTAAAGAAAAGAGGTGCTTCGGATAAAGGCTCCATTATCATTTCTAAAGAATACTACAACAAATGGAAGTCCACTCAGACTTCAGCTGAAAGGAAACTCTACATTCATGCTAATAGGCAAATAATGATTAGACGTCGCTCTTAGATGTACAATGATAAGATACAGCAGAAAATCTCAGGGCTATGAAGCAGTGGGTGTAGATGTTTCTTTTAATGAATCATACCAGGAAAACAATTTCTATCAGCAAAAAAATAAATAAATAAATAATGAGACTGGCTAAAGAAAACTAACTTCCAGATCAGTTCCTTATAGCATGTTATTATAAGATCTTACCTTATGAGCTACTACAAAGCACTACCCCACAGAACTTACTCATGATCATGATGTTAACGTTGGCCAGAATACTGCCATGTCTGTTGGAGGCTTGGCACTGGTAGACGCCACTGTCCTCTGCTTTGGCATTGAGAAGTATCACAGTGTCATCAAACACTTGCATCCTGTTATCTGGGTCATCTGACAGCAACAGACACATAAATAAATTACCAAGTCATCATGAAAGCAAGTTAATATATCAACATGTTCTTTTCAGCCAGATTGCAGCTTCTCCTTAATTAATCAAGTGGCAGATGACTTGACAGTTAATAAAAACTTTTAAAATCCATATACATATAGATTGACTTTGTTACACAAACATATTTCCTTTTGAGAAATGTAATAATATTCCAAACAAATTATTCCTACTCAGACACTGCACAAGAGAAGGCACCAACTACTTTCAATTAGTGCATACCTCTGTTCAGCATACCTTTCAACTTCTGAACGAGGGAAATATAATCTGTCTTCTCATCATTTCAAACACTAAGCAGACAGTTGCCTGTCACATTACTCCAGCTTCTGCGGCTGACATCGGGGATAGCTACTCATTGCACCCCCCTCCTGCCCAGAGGCGCAATATGAATTAAACCAAATCAACAATTATTCTCACTCACCTCTGAACATTACTCCATTCCTCCTCCACGTTATTGCTGGTTGTGGTTTTCCACTGACGGAGCACTTGATGTGCACATCAGACCCAATCACAGTGAGCTGGCTCTGAGGAGGCTCTGTCAGCCACTTTGGTGGCTCTGGGAGATGTTAAGAGGAGTCATGATGATCTCAGATAAAACAAACAGCCATCCACGTGTCAAGAGCTTTCTCTTTGATGCAAATAAACAAATGTGCCCACAAATAGAAGCGTAATTAGCTGCTGATGCTGACTAACCTTCCACTATTACATCAAAGTAGTGGACAGCCTTTCCAGCAGAGTTCTCAGCTGTGCACATGTACTTCCCCTGATCGCTCTCTTCCACAGCTGATAAGCTCAACAGCTTGTTGTAGTTGTTAAATTTTACCCGAGGACTCATGACTTCTCCCATTTTTATCCACTTCACAGATGGTGTAGGACTAGAGCATGACACAATAGCGTGTTAGCATCGTAATGAACAAAACGGTTATTTATATATGGTGACAACATGACTGCAGAAGCGGTGATCCAGAATGTGCACTTACAATCCCTCTGGTATACATTCGAGCTGCAGATCCTCTCCCTTCAACAACACCTTCTCAGTCTGAACACCAGAGGGCAGCAAAAGGCTGGGTATTCTCGCTGGGGGGGCCACAGCTGCATTGAGAGGAGACAATATCATTTCTTGCTCTGATGTATAATTTTATCCGCTTATTCTCTAAACTGCACACATGCTGTATTGTCAATTTCTAGTTGCTGTTCACGTAATATGAAATGCGTTTGGACGGAAAGCTTTGATGTGTGATTATCACTCACGAGTATGGCTGCTCTCTGAAGATTGATTGGAAGGCTTTGCTGGAACATAAAAAAACATAATAAAATACAGTAGCAATTTTAGTGGAAGTGAGAGTGTTGGCTTGTTTTCACCAACAAACGGTACACAATCAGTAATATCAGTCATCAGTCTGAGTCATAACAAAAACTTCCTTCAGCATCAACATGACAAGGCAAGCCCTGCTTCTTTACAGGATCAATAGGTCCTTTGAAGAAGCCGTAGTGATTTGGTCATCTTTCATTGCATGATAGGATGAGATGTACCACAAATTTAGCATTTTGATATTGACAAAATGCTAAACAAGTGAGCTACAGTGCAGTTTCCAAGCCAGAGAGACTTTGTCATACACCTACAGCGTTTGACCACAACAGCCATGGCGGTTTTCTGGACAATTGTGCGTATCCTGGTGAAGGCAGCAAAGCAACCGTAATCCGGGCGACTGTCATTCTGTAAGGCATTAGAGAAGTACAGGTTGCCATCAGTTCCCATGGAAACCCTCTCATCCTGCTCAATGTGCTGGAGATCTGGAAAACAACATATTTGTATAAATAATGTGAAATCATTGTTACCACATTTGTAACTCTTCATAGCATGTGCCTAGGAAATTCATGTTGGCTGATAAGAAGGTGCAAATTGGACAGAAACTTTTAAAGGGTGCATCAGAAGGACTTGTCATGTCAAATCAACAATGCCTGAAAATTAACTGCAGTGTGGTCTCAGATCTTATATGGAAGTTATTCTATAAAGAGTGTTCCTGCAAAGACCTGGTGAACTCATAAGAGCACTACAACAGAATATAAGGTATAAATAGCCAGTATTTCAATGGTGGATCAGTGACACGCATAACTGTGCACACAGAGCAGGCACAGAGATGTCACCAGATGGACAACATCTGTTTCGTTTTTTAAGTCTAATGGCAGCCTTTCGATTCCACATTGCGTCTTGTATCAAGAAACTAATTTTAAAAAACAGACTGAAACATAATATAAAACAACAGCATCGCACAAGTGTTTTCATTCATTCTGCCCCGTGCCTTTGGATCTATCCTTCTGAGCAGCTTAAAGCCTCTTATGTTTTTCTTCCTGACATCAGTCAGGTTTGTTGGAGGAGGTTGAGGATCTTCAGTGAAGTACTTCAGACACAACTGAGGTGACCTTATACACAGTGAATCACTTTCTCTGGCGGTGGAGAAGGGAAAAGGACCCCGATGTGCAATAAACACTTGGACCTCAAGTGTGTACCTTTACCTGAACTGTCCTTATTGTCACTGCTAACTTTACTGATAGCCGGAGGATACAGTGTGTCACCAGCCACATTCATCTGTGGGGATTTTCTGGTGCAGCACAGACAGAGATTCACACTATCTAAAACTACCCCAGCTTTGAGCACTCCACAGTGCGAGTCCAATAACAAGGAAGAGAATCCCTTACAGACTCAGGAACAGCGAAGGCACCAATATGGCTTAAACAAAGTACTTATTGTAACATCAAACACCTTCTGAAAGACTAGACGCAACATGTCAATCATAGACAGTAATGGACTGCAGTAGTCATTCAACCGCACTGACCATTATGCTGCGATTGACCAGATATCTGGAGAATTAAAGAATGGATGGCAAACTTGTGCACCCAAGTGTGCAAAGCAGTTCAAAGCAGAGAGTGTTCAAAATATTATAACTCGTGTGGTTAAACACTTTCTGAGACAATACTGCTTATGCATATGACCAACTTTACTAAAAAGTGGGGATTCATCATGTAAGAATACATTAGTTAGTATGTCTTTTTCCCCTTTCATCTACGAACCACTGAGAAAAATTAAAACACTACCTTAAGTGTTGCTGTGATCTTTTAAGCAGTGCTTTTAAAGCATTTCTTGGAAAAAATGTTCATTATTAGACCATCATTAGGCAGGTCAGTTTTAGCCTACTGATGAAGCACTGCTGCAATAATAATCCTGTTCAGTATGAGAGGAATGGTAGATTTAGACATTTGGTTTATGCACTCAGCTTTTGGCCCAATGTTGAGAAGCTACCATCTGCAGGATTACGACTGAACGCCTCAATATCGGAATCCTGCCTAGATGCAGTGATACTGTAGTGCTGTGGACCTTTGGTTGGTCTTGCATACCCAGTTCCACTCGGTAAAGGAGAGCTATGACTGGGCTGAGGGACAGATGAACAACGGTCACTAATCTCCAATCTTGCACTCCTGTTTGTGGAGACTCTGGTGATCAATACAGCTCCAAGTTCCTGTGGAGAAGCTGGGGCTATATTTTTTACTGCATTAAGTGCTAAATACAGCATCTGGTTCTCCACAAACATGTGCGTGTGCCTGGAGCAGGGTAATAATCGTTCAGCCGTCCCCCAGTCACTTTTAGAAAAACTGCTTTGAAGCAGTAATAAGAGTTGTTTTTCCTTTTTAACAAATTAATAAACTAGAAAATGCAATATATAAATCACAAAAATAATAAACCGCCCCATGTCTTACCAACGGTCATCCAGTAAATAAGACGTGGGGCCACACCTTCTGGCGGGTTGCATTTCAGAGTGATTGGTTCTCCCTCGCTAACAACAATGGGATTGAGGGTTTCCTTTGGAAACTTAGGGACACCTAGTTGAAAAGCAAATGTTCAACAACATGAAAGACTGTAAAAAGTAAAAAAAAAAACATTGAAATGCAAAATTCAGGCTTTTGATCTTTTTTATCTAAAGATTACTTACTGAAAGCTTTAATCTCGATCTCATTTGTCATAGCAGTTCCCAACTTGTTAGATGCATAGCACCTATATTTGCCCTGGAACTCGGACATGTCCTCACTCTGAAGCACGAGTAAGCCCTTTGTCTGGTTTGCTTTGATTGTTCGGAAGTTCGGGGGGACAAAGTCCTGGCCGTCCTTTTCCCATCTGTACCTGTTAGAGCAAAATATGATTCACATCCATGCAACTGATCAAGGCTTCAATGTTTGGCTTGTTTGTTTTTTCAACTCGTGTCACTTGATAACACTTACTCTGGTGGTGGATTGCCCCGGGCTTTACACTTGACAGTAATGGTGGTATCAAAATGAAGTACAATTATGGGACCTGATGTATACGTTATTATGGTTGGAGGCTGTTCCACTATGAAATAAAGCCACATACAAAAATCGTTACTGAACGGTGACTGTTAACACTAAAGTTGTTGAAGTAAATAAGATAGAGTACACACAAGTGTATGCCAGCAATACTGCACAAATAAAGCCTTGAACGCTCAAACACAGTAACAGAAAGAATTTTTAAACAAAGGAAGCTTTGCTGTAACAATTAAACTTACTCTAAGCAGTTTATGTTATTTAGAGACAGCTTTAAAACGCTATAAACATGAGCGTTGATTCTGTAGACCACGTGAAACAGCGCAGGCATGCCATGTGAATTTAACTGTGTTAAATGACTCTTGATATTTAAACGCTGCACAAGTGAGAACTAGCAAGCACTTGTGTCATGACACTCCTACCTTTCAGAGGGATATTAAGGCCTGAGGCCATGGTGGTCAAGGCCAAAAGCAGAAGAAGCGACAGGCTCCCTGCCAAAGTCATCACCCTCCACTGGAGACAACAGAGATCAGGAGAATGTGTTGGTCAACTGCTGTCACTTGTAATTTGGAAGGCAAAGAGGACCTGAAAGAGTCAGAAAACAGAAATCCTACGCTCAGTAATCCAACCATAAAGCACAGACAGGCTCATTTCTTACAGTCATCAAAGGTGTTGTTGAAAACATATAATGCAATAATAATCCCAGTTAAAAATATATTAAATGGTCTGCCTTAGTTTGTTTGTTATATTAAATATGCTGGATTATTTCTGAACAGTCTCCATGATAAATATCAATGGATTAAAAAAAAAAAGAAGAAAAGTAAACGTGATATTCTGAAAAAGTTCAGTTTAAAGCTGTGACTACTTGATGCAAGATATTCTACTGTATCATGTTAAAGACAGCAGCCATTTCGTGTCCTTCATTGTTGTGAAGTTGTAGCAGAACACGGCACAGCACTTGTTTTGCGATTACCCTTTGAACTGTAAAGCCTGGCTGGTGGCATCGCATGACATGCTTACAGTAAACCCGACTGGCACAAAAGCTAAGCTGCTGTCTGCAACGATCGCTAGATCCAAGATGGCAGTTTATAAATTGGTCTAAGCCCGTCACTGTTTCACGGCTTAGCTCTCACAGTGTTGAGACTGTGGCGGCAGCACCGGCAATGCCAAATGGGTTCACCCTCCAGTTAATCCTGCTATCAGTAGAATGAAGGCGGTGAGCTCCAGCAGTCATACAGTACGCTGCTTAACAATGGCTGAGCGCTACTCCGGGTTCTTCTAAGGACACATGGCTGCATGTGCTGCTCCCACTTAGTGAGCAAGGTTAATGTGGTGATTGGTATAGACTCGATTTAGGATTAAGCCACTCAAATTTAGAATCAATTAAACAAATTAAGAGAGATTGTGGCAAAGTATTGTTTGCAGTAAGGTCTTATTGTGATTATCTTTCATGAGTTGGAACGGTTACAAAGCTTGTTAGATGTTTGTTCCAGTGGAGTGAACAAACATTTTCATGCTGCAGTGAAGCTGGAAGCTGCACTTATTCTAGTCTGGTACTACAGTAGTGTGTATTTCACGCCCAGAGGAAAACACACACTCGCACACACAGATAAAGTTTTTCCACTGGAGACCACCCAGAGTACCACTGCACTGGCATTAAAAACAACTTTAGTGACAGTGTTGAGATTTATGTGACAGGAAGAAAACTCCATCAGCCAAACAGAGTCTGCAAAGTTGTCTTCAGGCAACAGGCCTGCAAGTCCTCGAGTGACACAGGAGAAAAAAAAACAGGAAGCTCGAGCTTTTGAAAAGATTTTCAGTTATCCTAACAACACGACAACAGATTTTAGGCCAATTTCATTCATGTGGTGCAAATGCACTGTGCGATGCACACCCAGGCTGCTTTGTTGGGCAGGCAAATTGCTCAACTCTGTACACACGTCGAGATCTACAAACCTGCCACTTCAATGAGAACTCAAACAAAGCTGACATAGTCCATTTCAAAAATCCTTGGAGCATAAATGGGGTGGAGTCACTATGTAAACACATAACAAAAGATTTGTTTTTGGAGCCGAGAGATGCATTACCTGACACATGACAGCTCATAGCCACAAATCCACAGGGATTGTGTAACACGGGCTAATAGTTGGCCAGAGGAGAGTGTACTTATACATGACTAATCCTTGTCAGCCCACACTGTATACAATGATCTCCTCTACTTCCTTAAAAGCAAACTTAGCGCAGCCTTTCCTCGGACAGAGCAGAAGCTCTGCAGACTGTGCATGTGTAGCTGCAGAGTACAGGCTGCAAACTAACAGACAACTGATTTCATATGTCATTCCACTCAAATACAGAGGGCGTAAGCACAGAAACCAACCATTTCCCAAGGACTAGAAATTAGACTGTTCATGAAGTAACCAATACTTACAGTTTTTTGAGTCATTTGACATCTTATGTCCACCTCTAGCCGAGGCTCAAGGCAGCAGCCCTACAAGTCCGCATAAAAAGTACAGGACCTCCAGGGGATCATTCCAACAACTCTCTCTGAATCAACATCTCTGACATGTCCTTTCCTCCTCCACCTCACATTGCTCCCCTCCTGGTACACAGACACGCCTCCCTGCCCGCCCCTCTACTCAAGCAGCTCAAGGAGCGACAGGAGACTCACTGAAGTGACATATGTCGCCAAAGCCTCTCACTTGGCAAAGAAGCTCTCTAAGCCTGTGACAATAACTGGGACAAAGGGTGCACTGCGGGGCTACTCAGTAAGCATTAAAGAATGGGTGGAGAGGAAACGCAGGCATGTCTGTCCCCCTCTCCAGCTCACTCTCTCTCACCCTTTTTCCTTGATCTTTCCATCCTGCCCTCTACAAACTATGCACGCCCATTTACACCGGGCTCGGTCTCAATGATTTTAATGCAGTGTGTCTTAGCTCCATTGAAAAGAGAACAGAGTCATCTTCTCTCAGAAGGCCAGATCTTTTGTGGAAGTGTACTTTCATTCCCATGCAGTGCTCCAGGGTACTGATAGACGGAGGCATGGAAAAACATGTCTAAAACAGACTCGATGGCACTGATAAAAGACACGACTTGGCTTTACCTTCCTGTATTTTCTCAAGGTTTTTATCGAGCAAGCGTAGTTTCTTATCTGGAGATATGTAACGAAGGATTTGATTCAAGTAGCATTTCTCATTCAGCTATTCAAAAAAATACCCCTTGTATGTAGAGCCTCTGATGTTATCTAACTGTAGTTCCCTCGGCAGGTCTTGTTTATATTCCAAGGGAAAAAAAGCAGGGATTTGCAATATGGGCAAGACATGAAAAATCGGTCTAGAGTTTGTTCCAGATTTGTTTTACAATACTGTACCTTAGACATAATTTTTTTAATACTAATGGAGACATAATGACTGAACTAAGAGGGTGAGGAATCCTCATGGTGCCTTGTAGGGTCATCCAAGCAGGAAAAAGAGCTGACATTTACTCTCTAGTATATTAAAGTCTGAAGACTGCTAGTGTAAGCTCCTTGCTTGGCTTACACAACATTATCTCTCTTTTAGGACATCTATAACCCCAATTAAAAAGTAAGAATAAGCAATTAAAGAAAAAAAACAAGCTAAACTGCATTTGCACTAAATTTAGAAGTCTAAATATCTTCACAATCTGTCTACAATTACATTTACGTTTTTCTTTTTTGAATAAAGAAAGGAACATCAGGAAGCTGCACTTTTTATTTCTACTGTTCAGCTTTTTTACATTTAAATCACGTTTTATTCACTTGACTACAGTTTAACCTAAAGTTGCTTTTAGCACTGAAGGGCTGGCCATAATTACGCACTTCATTTAAGAGAGCTGTCATCGCTTGAAATGAACCTATTCCATGTTTAGAAGAGCACAGTTCCTGTAAACACATAAAAACTTAAAAGGCCAAGCCTCTAACAGACTTCCGAATTCAGTCATCGCTTGACATGCTATTAGCCTGAAAAGGCATTCACATTAACATGAATAAAAAGACAATCACTATAGCACGACCACTTATCTGATATAAGTAAATACATCCAGTATAGAGTTACCTCGTTAAAAGTGGCAGCAGCAAGCACGAATTACAGCCCGATGAAAAGGAGAAAGGGGAGACTGTGTGCGTTTGTGAGTGTGTGTGCGTGCATGCGCATGTAAGCGTGTAAGCATGTATTCATATCTTTGTGGGGACCAACAGCCCTTATGGGGACCAAAATTCTGGTCCCCGCAAATTTGAAGGCATTTTTGAGACTCAAAATGTGGTGTTAGTGACAGGGTTACGACTAGGTTATGAATGGATAACCGAACCTGTCTCCAGCCGGAGACAGGAAAGGCACTGTCCATCCCCCGATCGGGTCGCCCTGTCTGACCCCAGAAAAAGATTTGTGAAGGGTTCTTCCCTGGTTAGGGTTAGGGGCTAGGGAAAGCATTATGTCAATTAGATGTCCCCACAAGATATGACTACCCAACAC